>BGPR01005784.1:0-35547 GCA_013235015.1 Araneus ventricosus
ACCCCATCGAATGAAACACGAGGGCCGCGGTTGTCTAGTGGTAAAGGACCGAAGGATTCCAGGTTTCAAACTCTATTCCACTGAAGATCCGCCGTATATGCGGGCTTGTTCGTAGGGGGTCAAAGGTCCTCTTGCTGGTGTGGTGCAAAAATACGGAAGTGTGGAGAGGGGGTGCCAGCTCAGGTGTCGTCCTCGTCATCTAACCGCAGTTCAAAATGACGAGGTCCATCCTAAAATAGCCTTCGTGTTGTTTCAAAACGAGACGTTAATATAACTAAACTGATTTAAATGAAATATGGGTTGCTTGAAAGAGCGCAACTTCTTAAAAAGTATCAAATAAGGCGGTTTTCATTTTATTCTGTGTTATCCACTCAGAATAAAATGTAGGAAGTTTGAATGAATACAACTTCTTGAAGAGCTTCAGGAATTGCATTGACTCTGAAATGTATCACAGTACACCTATGAATAGATGCAATACCATACATTAATATTACCCTCCCTTCTCGAATTTGAAGTAAACAAGAAGAAAGTATTGTAATTGCCAAAGCGTTCAAGCTCGAGACTTTGAGGAATCTCCATGTTTCGGAGCTCCCCGAGTTCGCCTCCCCATAAAAAAAAAATTGGAATTATGTCTGTATGCCCATGTGTATATGAACGCATATTTACGGATCCTACTATAGTTTGGATTGAGGTCGCTTTTCATTGGCTCTCAGAGTCACGTGACTTCGCTTGCTTCTGAATGATGTCATAGGAGCGCGCTTAGTTTGGATTTCGATTTTTGTCTTAACTAATCATGAAAAACCAAAATTATCTTTTAATTACGATTATTTGGATATTTCTAAAGGGAATGATGAATTCAAGATTAAGATAATTTTGGTTTCTCTCTGATACAATAGCTAAGACAAAAATCGAAATCCAAACTAAGCGCGCTCATTCAGATCAATTCAGAAGCAAGCGAAGTCACGTGACGCTGAGAGCCAATGAAAAGCGGCCTCAATCCAAGCCATAGTAGGATCCGTAAATATGCTATATGAACATGCTAATTCGTAAAACGAGCTGGCTGGAGGAACGGAATTCGGTACAAGGTCTTAACACCAAAATTGTGAATCTGCATCAAATTTTGATCGAAATGCATCAAAGGGAATTCTGTCCGTCCGTATGCATTTTCGTGTGATTTGATAGTCACATGAGCATCAAAGAAAAAGCCATTAATCTTTTCGCTTAAGATAAAACCAAAAGATTAGATTTCATCTTTAAATAGTTTTTATTACTAGCAATAAATAATATTATCTTTATTCCTACATGCTTATTTATTTTAACTTCAGATTTTATGGACTTTTTACAGTTTAAACGCAATAGGGAACTTCAGCATTTTTTAAAAACACATGAAAGCCATCCGTATTTGTAGAAAAAAATCATTCTAATTTCAAATATGCAAGTGAAATTTTACAGAAAAATTTATTTATTTAAATATTGAGAGCGAAAGATGCACTGAAATAGCAGGAATTATGATGCAATCCGAAACGCACTCTCATTGGCCAAGTAGATTCTGACGTCGAGGGTGCCTTCCTTCGCATACTTCTCTTTCGCTTGTTCTGTATTCTGCTTTGAATCAAGGCGTTTGTACCAGCTAACATTTTAAAAGTGAAGTTTTTAGCTTTTCTACTATACAGCGTTCAATTTCACAATGGATATTGGTTTTGTACAAGCTAAATCGGATAATTTGAGACTCTTCCGCGAATCGTATCGTCAGCCCTTTATTTGAAAATGCCTTGAAAGAATGCGTATCTCTCTGAATGCAACAGATTTTCCAACAATCAGCACTCAAATGTGACACACTATTCTGTAGTATTTTTATGGATCTCTTTGAAAGTTTCGGAACAAAGCAAGCTACTCACTTTCTATCAGTAAAATCCTGATCGCTTACTTATTTTATTACAAGGGAAGGAACACAAATGTTTTGTCAGTACATGTGTGTGTAATTATTCAGTTCTGACAAAGAAACTGGACACAAAACGCCGGCTCGTAAATTATCTCATAAGAAAAGTTGTTTTGACATTCCCTTCAGTTACCGGAACAGGGCTCTATACTATACAGAAAAGGATTTGCCTTAGGAAAAACGGATAGGTTTTCGAAACCATCAAGCAACAATAAATTGCAGAGGGGCCCTCGGGCATTCCGAGAAGACGCTGCGATTTCTGTTGCACAAGCAACAACGGAAAGATTTTGCATGATGTATTAAATTTCGCATGCCTACAGAAAAAAAAAAAAACAGGAATTTATTTATTTCAGAAGTTCCGTTCAAAATAATTTCAGGTACGGTATTTTTTTAAAAACACACCTATGCCTTTTAAAAATTAATTTTATTTTATATAATTTTATTTTACTACGCTTTATTTTACTATATAAATTATTTCCTTTGTACTATTATTAATTTTAAAATACTAGTTTATACTAATTAATATAAAATCTGGTAAAAATAACTTATATAAAGAAATACACTAAAAAGTTAAAAATGATAAAACTGTAACCACTTTCGTAAATTCCAAAAAAAAAAGAAAAGATACGAACAAAGTATCTAAGTAGTAAGCCCTATTTACTGCAAAGTAAGCTTTTTTAATTGTGTTAGTTAATTTTTGAATTATATAAAAAAAACTATATAAATTTATAATAATCTTCAAACCAGACCAAATGCGACTGAATGCGATGAATTTAAGTGCTGCCATCAACAAACTCGAGATGCACGATGAGATAAATTTATCCCACCTTTTCTCAACTATAATAATTGATGAGCAAACTAACTTTTGAAGACTAATTTTGATTTTAATGCATTCATTGAATATAAAGAATTTATTTTGAATCAAAAGTTAATTCTGCGAATTATTTTGTTGAACTACAAATGAAAACGAATTTTACTATTAAAAAAGTCGTGAATTTAAACTAATTTTTAAGATATTCTTGTTGATTTTCAATAGTACTGGTAATTTTTAAAAAAATATAAGAAACATTCGAATATCCATTGAAAAAATTTATGCTATAAATTAACATGAGCAAGTTTTTTTTAAAAAAAGATTCTTAAAGAAGGTGGGATCTTCTATATTTTTACCCTTTGAGGGACAATGGCCTCTCAAAGGGTAAAAAAATAAATTCCATGTAATCAAATAGGAAAAAAACTAATTAACTTTAACTATTTGCTTTAAAATATCTTAATTTTTTGCTGCTAACCTCACCTTATACTTCTTTTAAAAACAAAAAAAGATATCGAATTCTGAATTTACTGTGCTTCATGATATACAATTTTAATAGGTATAATATAGATTAATAACTCACATCAAAATGATCTCCACAAACATGACGAACGCTGCTTGCTGATGATTCCGGATTTAGCTTCGGATCTCTCTTCATCGCTTTACACCACTTTTTGCGAATAACATAATTTTTTGGCACATTGATAAATAATTTATCGGGTGCCGTTACAGTTGTATTACGACATTTAGGAACAATACAATACTTGTATCTTTCCGACATTATTTTATCTGATGCGATAGTCGGAAAGTATAGAAAAAAAGAGAATCTCTATAGAGCGCGAACGGGAAGGAAGAGTGTTTCTGCCCCGTCTGACAATTTTGACGTCAGACCCGTTTCCCGCCAAAATGGATCGTTTTTCCCGCGTTTTCTGAGAGTCGAACTTTGATTGCAAATTTTAAAAAAACAAAACTGTCTAGAATTTTTTTTTATTGTTATTGTTCGTTTCAAAGCATTTTAAATCGATTTAAAAATTTAAAAAAAATGCTGAAGTTCCCCATTGTCTAAATCCTGATAACCGAGAGTACGGAACGCAGTAAAAATAATTGAGAAAATTCGTTTTAATTTTAAATTCTTATTTAAAATTAATTAAAAATATGTAATCTCTTTATTAAAAATAACCTTTAAATAAAAATGTCTTATCGTAATGTTTTATTAACTAATTATTAAACTATTCAAAATTAATAATTTAAGTTTCTCAGAAATCATCGCAGAGAAGAAAAGTAAGTTACAGCGATAATACACGAGCCGCCCCTGCTTCCGCCCTATGTCGCGTCATGCGTTTAGCTTCGCCGTATAGTAAAGAGAATCGACTCTGTAATGTTGGTGAGTGTAGGTACCCTATACTAAATTTAATCGATTTAATCCCTTGCGTTTTTACGTTATCGTGTTCATATGCACAATGGCGGGCAGACGGACTTACCGTTGATGGATACCGTTTGATACAGATGTACAATTTGAATGTTAAAGCAATGTACCAAATTTCATTCATCTAAAGAGAGAAGAGGTGCCCAACTTGTGGTAATGGCGGGAAACACAAAACATCTATATATTTAAAATAATTTGCAAAACCAGTCCCAACCACTGGACTGATTTCGATGACTTTTATTGCATATGGAAGCTTATGATGTCTAAGTTTATGTGATCAGTGGTCGCATGCCCCTCCATTTTCGAGAAAATTCGGAAAGATTCTTCCCCACTGTACATTCTGTATGGGGAAAAACCATGAGACAGTCCCTCAGCCCCAACCATATTTTCGACAATTTTTGTTTCATTTGGAAGCTTATGACGTCTAGATATGTCGTCAATGGTCGCTTGCCACCCTCCATTTTTGAGATATATTTAGGGTTACCTGTATTTCACGCTCACGTCCGGATCTTCAAAATGTCCGGATTTACGCTAGCCAGTGCAGCTAGAGGCAAATTTGTTCTATTTGGGATAATGTATTGTAGGCGGTCATCAGGTAGGCTTAGTGTTGTGTTCCATAAAAGAATACACAGTTCATAAATCTAAATGGTTATATTATCAGGATTAAGTTTACATTAATATATGTACAGTTGAAGTAAATCGTCATTAAATAGGCTTCTGGATGCCTATTGTCTGCATGCATCGTCGTCTTTTGTCTTTGTCAGGGAAAAACCCAAGTCGTTCACGCGTCTCGTACCGCCTCGTCGTCTCTTACTGTTCTCGGCAGCTTGATTCTCTGATGTCACTGGCGATGGCAGCGCCATCTACAGGTACTCGGCTGCGGCTGGTGACCCACAGTATTATATCCGAAAAAGCTGACTTCTTTCAGCCAACGAAAGAAAATCTATAATTTACGCAGTTGGTGCAACCTTCCTTCTACAATCCGTTTGTCGCTTTTCAGAAAGAGAAACAGGCGGAAGATAATGTTATTCCTAGCGGATGCTTCAAAAGCCTAGTCGTAAAACTTCCGATGACCTTCACAGAGGGACAGTCTAGGTGTCACGTAACGCTGTTAATTGGCAACATATAACGACACTTCACACACTTGGGAAGACCCTGCTGAATATATTACCATCGTGAGTGTAGGGAAAATACAGTAGAAAAAATGGAGGCATGTCTGAAGGCAGGCTCTTTTCCACTAGGTCCCCGCCTTAAACAGCTTTAAACTGCCAAATTTTCCTAATTATGATGCTACGCATCACAGGTACTTCAAAAGTGATACGTCCTGTCCTACGGGCACCGTCCGGCATGAAAAAATTAGCCGAATATTGTGGATGAAATAACCCCATCGGGAAGGGAGTAGACAAGCCGTAAATCCGTTCTTCCAATTGCACCTCCGACTTGACAAAAGTGGACAGAAGAAAAAAGAAATCTGATATCTGTTCAGCTGCAATCCGTAAATGCAAAAGAATCTAATTGGACGATGTTAAAAGCAAGAAAGGATATTTTAGGAAACTATTCTCCCTTCTTTTTTGGGGGGGAATATATTCTTTTGGTTCCCAAACATTTGGCCATCATATTTTGTCTTCATTTCATTCTTTGTAGGGTGATTGAGAAGGAAGTCAAGAGTGACCAACTTTTATTTTAACCAATTTTTTGGGGTGTGTACAAATTAGTACTTTAAAATTTCGTTGTTTTCCTTCCCTTCATTCATATCCTAATCCCTTCCGGTAAGATTTAATAATGGAAAATTGTGCATGAAATAACCATTTAATTTTTATTTTAAAAAACTTTTTTCATTTTATAATTCTTACATATTGTTAATTAAAATTATATTATTGATATGGATATAATTGTAATTCGTTGTAGAATGTCAAAAGCGGTAATATTAAAAAAATCAAAGCAACACTTTAATAGTCCTCAGTGAATGGTGCTCAAGGTTCTTGCTTGGACAATCTATTTTATTCATTTCTTGTTCCGCATGCCTATTAGTTTCCGTTGATAATATTTCCCAAAAGTTCATATTCAACACTTCTTTAAAAACCTCTAATGACTTCGGATTAGCACCAATTTTTGGCAAAATCGGAGCATTTACGTCAGGCACTCCCGTAAATTTCTTTATTTCAGACTGAAATAAAGAAATTACGGGAGTCTTATCTATTTCCTTCCAAATCCATTCTTCTGATGATGTATCTACAACTCTAGAGCATTCAGTAGAATCACTTATCAGTCGCACAGCACGTTTTCGCCTTCTTGGTAATATTTCACTATCATTAGTTTCAGTATCAGGTAAATGCATGCTTATTTCTTCTGATTCTTCAGAATCCCCCCAATCACCTTGATCTTCATAGTCTGTACTACTCTTATATATTACAGTGTTTATTTCACAACACGTTTTTCCTTTAGTAAAAATATATATTGACCGGACACTAAATGTTTATAAGAATGAAATCCCACTGACTAACAACAATTTGGCCGTGACTTGTACCAAGAAATTCTAACGGTAAACAATATGTGATAGTGATCTATGATATCAACATAAGTAATAAAAGTGCTGCCGGATTCAGTACACTAGAAATTTTAAACCAAATTTATTATCATATTCAACAGTAACTTTAGTCGCATGACGAGTATAGCTCGTCATTGTGCTGTATGGCATGGAAAACCAATGACGAGCTATACTCGTCATTTTACCGGAAGGGGTTAATGTAATTACTGTAATATTATCTCTTTTGAGCTTATTTAAAATAATAACTAACTTTTTAAACTGCTTTAAAAGGCAGAGATAGGAAATCTGCGAGCCTCAAGTCCTTTTTAATTATTTTATTTAATAGTCTGAACAAAACAGCGTGTTTTTTTTTTTTTTTGTTTTTTTTCTGCAAATAAAGCATAAACTTATTTCAATTAGTTGTGCTGAAAAAACGCACATCGTGATTTTTAAAATCTTAAACACTATATACACTTAAATGCTAAACTAAATATAATCTTAATTGCCGAAAGTATATTAATATAGTATAATTATTTCAAAATCGTTTACAAACTAAAATACTGTGTAGGATTTCGGTGTAGCCCAGGAAGCTTGAAAGATTATCTACTCCTGGCCTAGGCCATAATTTCTGTGATTGCGCATATAATTGATCTCTATAATAATGTCTTATAAAAATTCATCAAACAAGGATATAAAACAGGATAAAAAACTGTGCTAGTGTTACGACAAAGGGTTGTTGGTAGGCAACTAACATAATTTTATGCTGTTTTTTTACCCCCTAAATTAATTATATATTAATAATTAATTATTAATATATAATTAATAACATATTAATTACATATTAACAACTATATAATTTAATATGCTAATACCCTTCGATCACTCCCCGCTCGCCGTGTCCGGATTTCAATGAAAAAATTTATGGTAAACTTAGATATATCGCAAAATGAAACTTTGGCAGAGTCTGTCAGCTTCTATAACAGCCAAGTAGCAAGTATAGCCACATGCCATTAATATTGCGGACGAACAGCTAGTAAGAAATTAAAATAAAGAAACAAATGACATAGAATTTTGTTTCTCCAAGTTCATGTGATAAGTGAAAGTTATGCAAACACATTCGAAAGTCTATTGGGTAGCGGTGAAAGAAAAATACCAAGAGCTCGGTGTTAAAGCAATACACCTTTACCTAATATAATAACACCTTTCACTAATATAGAACTTTGGAAATAACACACTATATTGTTTAGCAACGGATTCGGAAACCCTCCGCGCTTTTGTGCATGCATCAGGCGGAGTTATTTTCATCAAAATAGGGGGAAAGTGAAGAATGGGAGAGTGATGTTTACATTTTACCGAGCGTGATATAACAAAGAACTCCGGAAATGCGCTCATATGACTCACTGCCTGACACTCCTTTCCAGTGTAAAATCGTCCAAAAGTGGTAGTCTCGGAATCCGTTGCTGAACAGTAATGTTCTATTAAATAAACGAAGGTCACTAGAAAGAACGTAAGCTTGACGCAGCTCTGGATATGAGAGTATATCTGTCTTCATTTATAGCTAATTTTATAAAACTTGGCTCTATGAAGCAAGCTCAAGGATCGCCATGAAATAGTATTCTTATCGATTATCACGTTGGGTAATTGTTAGCTTTCATGAAGAGACTGAGCGCATCTGCCAATATTCGAATCACTTGCCCCTCCCATAAAAGACGAAAGTAAAATTTCAACACAATGTGAGCTGACCAACGGGCAGTAGGGTTTATTCTCTCTATCTAGCAGTTTGTAATAAAAATATACATTTTAACACTTTTTTATGAGCATTGTTAGTTAATGACTTTTCTCCTGCGCCCAGATTGGCTCTCGGCGGCCCTACTTTGAAGACTGGCATGTGCGAGTAAATGTTTGACAACACTGCCCCCCCCCCCTCAAAAAAAAAAAAGAAAATCAGTCCCTGTCATATTTAAACTACCTTGTATAAGAAGATAAGAATCTACAACTTTTCATCTTTATTGCTCATTTAATTTTTGATTCAAACTAAATAGCTTTCGATTACTTATTAGTTAAAAACTTAATTCTTAAAAAAGTCACAAAATTAGATTTAAGCTAAATGATGATTAACCGATATGCTCTAAATGGAACTTGAAATAATCGATAAAAGGAATCGGAATGCTAAGTAAATTTAATGCGATGAGAAAAATTTGCTTCTCAGAAGCTGATTGAAAAAGGAGCTCGTCTATAACTTTGCCGTGCAGAAATTATAATTTTGATGTGTACGTAAATATTTCTTACTTCGTTTATTTAATAGAACGAAGCAGAATACACAGAAAGTATCTTAAATCAAGTTTAAATGGATATCAGTAATATTTACCTGTTTTACTCAAAGGTGTTTTTTTTTTCTCAAAATACTTTAATTTCATTTTAACAGTACTATAATCTTTCAGTATGCGTTTCATATCTACTAAACAGCAAACTGTGAAGAAATATAGATAAATTATTAAAGCATCAGGAAATGACTATTTCATTTAGTCATTGGAGTATAGATTGTATTACTTCAATGGTTAAATGAAACAATATGATTTTCAAAATGATTGGTGCCCAACATGCTTTTGAAGAGATCTTTTCCAATATAAATTCAATATAGATTTCTCATTTCCCTCTGTTTCACTTTAATGATTCCAAAGTTTCAATGTACTATTAATCAAACTGTCGTCTATCAGCATCCATATAGCATTGAAAACTTCTACGAGACCATCAATTTTACTAATATAATTTACTAGCTGTTATGCTCTGCTTTGCTCGGGATTAAAATACTTTCATGTCTAATATTTTTGATGTTAAAAACTACTTTTGTATAGAAAATTACAAAACCCCAAATTCTTTTTTCTTCTGAAACGTTTTATAATTAAAATTTGAAAATCAATTGAACCAGACGATTTTTAAAAACCGCCGATAGCTAATTTTCTCCATAAGTTATTAATATTTGTTGCACAGGTACTTCTAATTTTGTTCATAAATCTTGCAGTATAAGAAAGATTTTAACGGATGTTTTGGGACAATTAATTACATGGTAAATTTTTAATTAAGAAAAAGCGTTGAAATAAATATGAATAAAAATATAATAAAATTAGTCTTCATCAAGAATTCTTCTAATGTGAGATAGCAATAGTTTTTATGTATTTTTGTTCTTCATCCATAAAAAAAGTGTTATAAATTTTATGCACAATTGAATTTTTGAGAAATTTTTAAAATGAGAACAACGTTGAACAGAAATGAAACTTGTGTCATGAAAAAATATTTTTTTTTAACTTTAAATATGTGTAAAAATAGTTTTTGTGACATCTTAATATAAATAAAAGTCATTGTGGGTATGTGTGTGGGTATGTATGTGGCTATGTTCCACATCTCCTCCTAAACCAATGGACGGTTTTCAACCAAATTTTGTACACTTATCATTTAAGACAAGGGGAAGACACTTATGAACTTTTCTAAGTCCAAAAGTTAATTAAACAGTCAGTTAATTAGAAAATAACCGAAACCGTTTTTCCGCCGTAACTTCGGAGCAAACTGTCCGACAGAAAATATTTTTATACCATCTTAAAGTTCAAATTTTTACCTTTTCAATGATACCAATTTTATTTCTCTGACATTTTCCCTTCGATTGTTATTAATTTTTAAAAGTTCTAAAATTTTAAAATGCGTGCAGACGATTTTGAAATAACGAAGATTTATAGCTACTCCGTTGCTAGGCAACGGTTAGACTTTGAACTAATTCACCTTTATTTCTGAAAATTTTGCTTATTTTTAAAAATATCCATATAATATAATAAATGCGAAAGTGTGTCTGTCTGTTTGTTACGCATTCACGGCAAAACTACCAAACCGATTTGGATGAAAATTGGCAGAGTTGTAGCTTGGAACCCAGGAACGGAGATTGGGTAGGTGACATCATGTTAAATTCATTATTTTTGGCTACAGATAACAATTAAATAATTAACAAGCGATTTGCGATGAAGATTATTACTTTATTTTTCAATCAACTGCCACGTGATCCTTAAGGAATGCGTAAACAAAATGAAATGTCACGTGATCCTTCAGAAAAGCGCAAGCATGTGGAATAACTTATTTTTAAAGTCATGCATCACGTGATCTTGCTGAGAAAAGAAATAATCTCTGGAATAATAACTGAAAAATAAACGCCGGGACAGAAATCTAATGGTAGATATAATATAGTTCCAAGAGTTTTTAGATTAAAATTTAAAAACTAAAGTTAAGTATAACTAAATGAAAATATCGTTCAATATTTACTTAAAATAAGAGCCAAATTTAGTGGAAAGGTTGCCAAAATTATTCTTTATCGCTCTTTTCATCGACATCCAAAATTTTTTTGGCGGTTAAATTTGTAACCAAACGATTTAGCTAATTACAATAGTTCCGTTTCGAATTTTAATGCTTTAAGAGCTGTTTCTAACCGATTTAAATAGAAAGGATTACACAAACCCAAAGAACACGGAATTCAACGTTTTGTTTACTAAAGAAAGAACTAATTCGAGCTTGGCGCTTGATACAGTTGCCAAATAGATTTGGCGATTGCTTAAATCGGAAGGTTACCGGAAAACGGTCTATGAATCCAAAATAAACAAATCATGATCGTCCATTGACGTATATGATATGGTTGTCAGAGTTTTTAGAATAGGAAGGTATATTTTGTCTTATGTATTCTTTTAAACAGTAGAAGCAGATGACATATAGCATGGTGGATGATATATTCCAAAGAGCAGATGATACCATTGAGTACAATGATGTAATTTACAATAACGGAGACTTAAATTAGTCGTCCAATTATGTATTATCAACCGTCAGAACTTTTGATTTCCCCTTTCTATGTATAACGAAACATTTACATTCGTGAATTTAAAAAAAATAGCAATTCAAATTCTTCGCGCACGAAGTCGCGGGTAACAGCTAGTATTACATATTTTCGAAAAATATCACGGAAAATGCCATATATTGCTTAATTTCCAATGAACTGAAATTTTAATAAGATTAGGGCTTTTAAAAGTTGATGAGGATCTCTCTCGTCTTACATAAAATATATTTATAAAAACAAGCAAAAATTTCAGAAATAAAGGTAAATTAGTTCAAAATTTAACCGTTGCCTAGCAACGGAGTAGCTATAAATTTGCGTTATTTAAAAATCGTCTGCAGGTAATTAACAATCTAATAAATTTTTAAAAATTAATAAAAATTGAAAAAAAATGTCACAGACATAAAATTAGTATAATTGAAAAGGTAAAAATTAGAAATTTAAGATGGTATAAAAATAATTTTTGAGGGATAATTGCTCCGAAGTTACTGCAGGAAAACGGTTTCGGTTAATTTCTAATTAACTGGCTGTTTAATTAACATTTTCACTTTGAAAAGTTGACAGTAATCTTTCCCTTGTCTTAATTAATAAGTGTGCAAAGTTTGGTTGAAATCAGTGCCATGGTTTAGGAGGAGATGTGGGACAAACATACATACATACCTACAATGACTTTTATTTATATTAAGATTATTTAAAAATTAATAGGCAATTAATTAAAACATTCATTTACATTTAATGAACAAAAATAATGCAATTCTTTAAGATAATAGTCAACATCTCTCGGGGCATTATTTAGACTTGTTGGACTTCTAAGCTATATACAAGGTGCGTTCGAAAAGTTCGGTGAATGGTCACATAAAATAAAGGAAACAATGTAAACAAACAAAATACCTTTTCTAGCATTCAAAGTAATCACCATTAGTTACAATACACTTTTGACATCGGTTGTACAGCTGCTGGAAACCGTCAGCAAACTCTTCTTTCGGTATCGCTCGAAGCACCGTTGCCACACGTTGCTGGATCTGAGTAATGTCGGATAAGCGTAAACCTTTTTCTTGAGCTTTTGTAAATGTTCGTGAATAATGTTGCTCACACTGTCTAGGCTTATCTTCAATTCTTCTGCTATCATTCTCAAAGACAGCCGTCGATCATCCGCAAGCATCCGTGGCACTCGTTCGATGTTGTCTGGAGTTGTGCTTGTTGGTGGTCGACCGGAACGCGGCTCATCTTTGACATCTTCCTTTCCGTCTCTAAAGCGTTTAAACCACTCAAAAACACACTTTTTACTCACTGCGTCCACTTTCACTAACATTTTATGTGTCTCCGTCGCCGTTCTGCGTAATTTGAAGCAAAACTTGATGTTCACGCGTTGCTCCATTTCGCAGTGACGCGCCTTCTCACACTGACTCGTTAAATTGGTCATAGCGCGCACTTCCGCTTAGCTATCGTGATTTGGACGCTAGGGGGCACTAGTTGCCATCTCTCTCAATGCGTCTGCGTGAGAGCAGCATCCGAACCAGCGCGGTTATTCTACTATGGGACTTTTCGAACGCACCTTGTATAAACACGTAAGGGCTCTCACGCAGGTACTCTTACGTTTTCAACTTTCCTCTTTTAAATTACACCAGATAGTCACAGAAATCTTGGAACTGTACATGTCTTAAAATTATTTGAAAATACATTCCTTTTTTAATTTTATTAAGATGATTAATTAGGAACGGGTTTACAAAATCACAATGATTGTGATTTATTATTGACTGAATCCACTACTGAATTGACTACTGAATCCACTACGTTTCAATTTAAAACATTTTCTTTCTAGATTTCGCAGAAACAAAATCGCTGATTATGCTGTCAAAAGATATACTATTACACAACTTTTCGTTTTCCATGTACATGAAGCTATGTGCACAAAATTTTTTGTGAGACCTAATTTCTCTCAGTTCATTTTTAAGAATTATGTAATAGCGATGTTTCCAATAACCGTGTTGCATCGAAAGAAACCAGTAAAATAATGGCAATTTGCATTTATGTGGAAAAATCAGTCTAACCAACATCAAAATGAAAACAAATTTTGAAATGAAAAATTTGTTTGTGAGCCAATTGTTTAACCCACAAACCAATTCTGACATATTTAATAAATTATTCATTACATTGGAGTTACGCAAATAAGTTGCATTAAACTGAATTTTTCGGCAAAATAGTAAACAACCACTAGTAAGCAAGACTTATAACAGGACTCAAAAATTAATAATTTTAAAAACAAATGCTGGCCAGTTCTTAGAAAATGCATTTCTTTTCGAGATGAGAATGCTAAAGATCATTTAAATTCATTCAAAATTAAAACTTTGTCTCATTTCATTTAAAGCTGTGCAATCATTTCAGCGTGCATTTTATCCGGTCCCGATTCAATTGCCGTCATATTTAAATACACCATCCCACGCACGTGTAATGGCAACCTGTACGCGCAAATGCAACATCTACACCTAACCCTTGGTTCTTAGATATAGTGCCAGAAGGTAACAATTTATTCGCAGGTCCAATACCAGCAAATAAATGCCTACTTTCTTAAAAACATTGTCAGTGACCGATGTTAATGTTGAGTTTGTTTTAAACCTAGGTGCATGTATCACGAAAAACACAATTTTGGAATTATGTCTGTCTGTCTGTGAACACGATAACTCGAACACTATTAGAGTTACGGGGATGAAATTTGGTATGTGAACTTGACACATAATTTGTAGGTTTCTATCAAATTTTGGACAAAATCAGTCAACGGGAAGTCTGTCTGTCTGTATGTCCGCGATCATGTGAACGCTATAACTCAAAAACTTGAAAAGCTAGATGGATAAAATTTCATACACAGTTCTATCGTTATGAATGTAGGTCCGTATAAAATTTTGGACCAAATCCGTCAACGGGTTGACTGTCTGTCGGTCTGTATAATCGCATCTCCAACGAATCCGTCATCTCCACGCGCATACGTACTGGACGCAATCTTCTGTGCACGATATTTATTGACTCCTGCTTGGTGCTTTTTTTCATCCGATTCTCCATGCGCATGCGTACTGGTAGCAATCTGTGCACGCGGAAGGATTATGCGACTTGTCCTAGAGCCAGAAAGAGTAGAAATCGGTACGCATTTAATCGGAACGCATCTCTTTGAATTTGATTCTTTACCTAAATATTTTCTGATAGTCCTGGGTTACAATAGGTTAGAATTTTTTTATCCACGCGGGGGGGGGGGGGGCGGGGAACAGCACCTTTTTCGAGAAGTATACGAGAAAGTTGAGGGAAGAACACTCCCGCTGGTTCTTTTACGAATTTCTTGCATGTAGGGAGAGTTGTAGTATTTAGATCGTCGCCTAAATGGGAATTTTTTCGAAACTTCAATTCTTTTAAATATTTAGCGCATAAAATAAGCAACTTATGCAACGATGTATAAAGGTAACATTTTGATACCTATAGTTATAAGAATCATCATTAAATGCTTGTATTTGCCATTTGAAATCTCTACAGTTTATAGCACGTAGATTTCTAAGGCTATGCCATATTTTCTTTTACTGCATTTTAGTCAGTAAAAGAATCAAATGAATTATTTTTTTATTAATATTTAGTATGAATTACAACTTTCCATTGTATAACATCCAAACATTCCAGCTAAATATTCATTAGTTGAAATGAAATTCTTTCGACCTAATCACACTGAAGAAAATATCAATTATATTTCAATATTATCACTCATATTTAAAATCAGGTAAAAGCAAAGTAGGAGGGAAAGAAGCAGACATGCCGAACACAACAAACTAAAGAAATAAAACTTTAAAGATGCTCCTCTGATTTTTAAGGGGTAATTATCAATTTTCTTGATGGGAAAAGTGGTGATTATCCTTTAAAAAAGAAACTTCACCTATCAATTACTCTCTTATCAGAACGAGAAATATCCATTCTCTATAACCTCTGTAGTTGTTTGCCAAGTTTTCGTGACAAAGGTAATTAAATTCTAGTGAATCTACAATGTGAGCGTAAATGCCACTAGTTAATGATGTGCGCAAATGGACTGAGCCAAATAACTGTTTGGCCGCTATTGCCAACAGAGAAACAATTCCAAAATAAACATTTTTAGAAAGTTGTTTTCACAAAACTGTGCAGAAAGAATTCCATTATAGCATTTTTCGAAAACAAGTTTTAAATCATAAGTAGTATCTTATGAAGTAAACTAGATTTAATTGAACAGAATTCTTATGTACAGTTTACAATTGTGAATTCGAAATCCTTATGATGGTGGTTGTATCCGGGGTTAACCGGATCCCGAACGTCCTTCGAATTATTACACAACATTTCAAGATTTTAAAAATCATAACTTTCAAGTTAATTTTCAAAAAATAAAGCTTTTTCTATTTTAATAATTTTATAATATCAGGAGAAAAAACGTCTTGCCCTTGGCAACCGAATTACGATTTTGCATTTACAGCTTCTCGTGAATCATTCGTCTAATTGGAGTTCCACGAGTCATTTACAGCTGAAGGAGATAAGAGCGAAGATGCAACGCGAACCAAAAGGAATTTGGACGAATTGCGAAAAAATATCGTTCATAAATTTTAAGTTTGAAGTTTTATTTCGCAAATCGTCTGCTGGTGTGAATTAAAGAGTAGAAAAAGAACTTCTCGTCTGTGTTGTTAAGTGCGTTTTTCTCAGGTAAGTATTGCATTTTTTAAATTTTTTATTCGTTGTAAGTTTCTACATACTGGTCTACAGAACATGCTACTTTTGAAAGAAATTTCAAATAAGGCAATTGATTTTTTTTTTGGAGTTTCTAAAAATCTATAAAACTCAGTAAAATCAGTAGTCTTATTTATAACAAAATAAACAATATTTTTGTGCTTTTATTTAATTTGTTTCATTTTTGTAAAGATGGAGTATGGCAATAGATTTTTCATTCACTTCTTTCCGATGACAATACAATATTTTAATATTTTCAGAACGCAATTATTACTTAATCAATTAATTCTTATTAAATTTTGATTCTATATGAATGATGCCATCTGTCAGTGAATTTGAGGGGAAAAATGACTTTAAGATACCTTAACGTTCATAATAGTGAATTATGAAATATGTTAAAGACTAAAGAAGTAGAAAATAATAAAAATATGAAAATATTTAAAAACACGCTTTTATTGATATTTTAAAATGAGGAAAGTAAATTTTTTTGTCAAAAATATAGGCGCCAGAACAAAATCTTAACGCCGTGAGGGGGTGAAAACAATACTCTAAAGAAATTAAACCATTAAGAAATACCATAAGAGAAAAAAATTCTTAAAATATTCATTAAAAACTAAAATATAGTATTAATGTAGTATGATAGTATTTCTGACAGCGCCTCCCGTTTCTAAAATTTTGTTTTTACTTTCATATTTTTGATAAAAAAAGATAACTTTCTACATTTTAAAAAATTAATAAAAGCGCGTTTTTAAAAACATTTTATTTTTATTAATGACTTTCATACCTGAAAGACAATGGATTGTATCACAGTGAACTCTAGGATTCAAATAATCGAATCAAAATTTAATCAATTTCTTAAATGCATATTTTTCGATTTAAGCGCATTTTGGAGTATTCAATATTCATCAAATAATTCATTTTGCGTACTACTACTTCCATCCATCCCAAAGGACTAAAGGATTTTTTTTTCCTATTTTGAAAAGAAAGTTTAATCGGAAAAATTTCATTTTGTTTTTCATTTTTTTATATGCTATAAAACAACTAGTTGTGTAGGTGTTTATAGAATTACTTCTTTTTTGTGGTTTTCTATAAATGTTCAAAATATTTGACATTTTGTTTGCAATTTTTTCCCTCGTCGTTCGAATTTTTTTTCGAAACTATTCGAATTTCCCTTCTTCTATGAAATATTGAAGGTCATGTTTTATTTCTATGAAATTAAATAAATTAATTGTCTTTCTTGTAATTAGTTTTCATTTCTAGTTGCAAATATTTAATGACAATGCATTCATATACAATTATCCATCTTTAACGTGAACTAATTTGTTAGTAAGTAAAAGTAAAAATAACATGGATTCTATATGCAGAGATAATGATAGAACATTATATTGGGTTTCAAAACAAAAACAAGTAAAGTGTGTGAGTTTTAAGATTTATTGTTATCTTTTTCTTACGATTTACGAAGTAAAGTCTCTGTAAAAAATAAACTCTGTCCATTCTTTTCTAGTTAGTTATTCAGACTGGGAAAAAAATTCGGGAAATTTTCATAGGAATATTCTAGAGATACCCATTCAGATAATACCTATGCTCTAAAGAACTTTATTAAATATTAAATTTAATAACATCCTAATAATATAATTTCTCTTCGTTAAGGCTGGTGTTGATAATGCCTGCTTTCGCCGTTACTAAAAATATAAAGACATTTTGTTTTCAAGAAAAACGAATTAATACCTTGCTTAGTTTGATATTTGATTTAAAGAATTATATTGAATGAAAATATTTAAACTATTTAAAATTCTAATTTGAACAGCTTTAATTTTAATTTCTCAAATTTTGTTAAACTTTTGCTGAATAAATTTTAACCACAGTTTTTGCATAGCATATTTTTTTCAGGATCTTGCGCCAGAAAATCCAATACAATATGGAAATGCTAGTCTCATTTAAAATAATATTCTTTCATTTAAAAAATACTTCGTATTTTGCATTATCTCTACTCGGAACAAATATTTTGACAAGATTTTTTAGACATAATATCAAGTATTTCCGTTTTTAAATCTAAGTAGATTCTGAGTGGAATTCTTGTTATTTTTTTTTAAAAACATCTTACCGGGAAAAACACATTTTACTAAATTTCTCGATAATTTTCGTTTGGGACTTCAAATGAAACCTCTCTTGGATCACTTTCTGAAATGTCGGGATCCATAACTACAAATAATGTCCCCATAAATAAACATTTTTAAATTTTAAAATAATTTTTTCGATGTAATCATATTAATTTAATGTTGAATTTTCGAAATGATTTACTTTTTTGAAGCTGAACTCGTTTAAAAAACAGAGAAAAAGCCCCATAAAATTGAAAACACTTTCACATTGAGACATACACTTAGAGACTATTTCACTTATCCCCTGCTCTAGTGAATTAAGCCAGCGGTTCCCAACCTATGGGCCGCGGCCCATTTGTGGCCCATGAATAGCTTATTAGTGGGCCGCTGAATGTTAGTCAAGAGTCGAAGGGTCAGGGGAACTTTAAGAATTTTCACTCGTTTTTTGCTTTAAAAAACAATATATTTTGAATCCTTTTACAGTAAGCTTTACTAATTACTGACACATACATGCGTATAATATATACTATATAAATATACTGTACACTCCTGATTATCCGGGTTAATCACCGGGAGGCATCGTACGGACAATAGAAAAACACGGATAATTCGAAAACTCCTTTTTATTAAAAGAAAAAATCGCCATCAGTAGAAAACTATAAAAATTACATACATTTGAATGCTGTATAACATCAAACTAGGAATTTTCCTTTTAACATTTACTGCTTTAAAAAATCTGTTATGCGTCTTTGCTTCTACTGTTTGTTCATTTCTTGTCGTATATCGACACATATTTTACGAATCGCAGTAATGTCACCGTAATCAAATCCTCTTTGTCCCATATAATCTAACAAAATTTCCACAGATTGTAGAACAGCAGAATGAGAAATTGTATTTCCCTCATTTAGTACATCTTCTGTACTAGCTGGTTCTCCATTATCAAGTTTCTGAACTTCTGACTTGACTGAGTTCTAACTTTTGTTTAACATTTAAAACGTTTCATTTTCGTTTCACATCACTCATTTTTACCAGTAAAACATTTCACGCGACTAACTGACGATAAACAAGACGCAAAAACTAAAGAAACACGTGCGAAAGTGAGATTACGAAGAAGTTAAGGAATGACGTGTCAGGAAGACGGGTGTTCGTACGCGAATGAGCTTGCAGGAAGTGGATGATTCATTCCTCGGAAAATTAGGGGTTGAACCGGTAGAGATTGCACGTGGAGAAAGAAGAAAAAATCTATTCTTTAGCCTCCGCCGTCACGACTCACTAGTTTCACGGAATGAATCTCTCGATAAAACATCAACATCGATTTTACATGCAAGATAAGCGTGAAAATGTTTCTCTTTAAATTTTTTTGTGAGTCCGGAATCAGCACAGATAATAGAGAGTGTACTGTATATGTTTGTATTTTCTTACTTGTATATTTAGTTAGTGGGCTTCAACATATTTTTTTACGCAACAGGTGGTCAGCACAACCAGAAAGGTTGGGAACCGCTGAACTAGGCCATTATTTTGCCTACAGACTACAAAAAGAAAATAAAAGTATTATTCGTTGCCGAAATCTGCGCCTTCACTTTTATACAATTCTACTACCCAGAAAGAAGAGCGCTTTTCCGGAGTTCTTGGTTAGGCGCGTTTTTCTTTTAGCTATTATTCTTTTCCGATATTGATATTCATTTTTCTTCTTCATCATAATATTTTGTTTTAATACGAAACTTGCGTAATATTCATAACTGCTTAACAAAAATAAACGTCTCCATCATCTTTCATCTCACTCTTATTTTGGTGGAATCAAAGCTGGCTGGCGCATGCGCAAAAGCGCAGAGGGTATCCGTATCTGGAAACAGACAGTAATTGTGCAATCAAATCTTTATTAAATGTGCAGTGGATACAAAAAGTTCCCTTGCGATTATGTAAATTTCTAAGCAATCTCCAATTTCCAAAATAGCTTATTCGGTTGGGAAATATTTGGTATTATGATCGAATCAATTTTACAAACTAAACTTAAACTACAAAATTACCCTGCTTTTTACGTCTCGCATCTTCATTTTTAGCCAAAAAAGTTTTCCCTAAACTTCATTTTGACGTCGTGAAAACAATCTCAAGTTCCAGTTTGCATGCAGACGATTTATTTAGAATCTTTAGAATTCGAATCAGTAAAAATTTATGCAGCTGATGAATTTTAAACTTCAATAAATTGAAAATTTGTATAGTAACATTGGAATTAGTAGCTAGTTCAGTGACGATGGATTTTCAGCACACCAGTATTTTATAAAAATAATAATAAAAAAAAACCTCTATTTTGTTCATTACATTTATAAATTACTGAAATGATCTGATAAAAATCCGACGAAATAAGTTGTAATAGACAATTAGATGTCCTGAATTATTGCCATAAACAATATATTATCTGAGCTCTACAACGAAATTCAAAAATTGGATGAGTAATTTTACAGAAATTTGATCAAAATATTAATGTTCCAGCTCAGATGTTGAGAAATAGATCAACTTGATCATAGAAACAGTTTTTAAAAAACACATTTATTAGTGTACTAAAAAGTAAAAATCTTTTATTGTATTGTATTGTATTGTATTGTATTATATTATATGAATCTTAAAATAATTTTTTTTCAAATTCACTACCAGTGACGCCAATAGTATGGACTCAAAATTTAATCAAATTAATCGATTAACTGATAATTAAGTTCCGCAAACTTTATCCTAGTGTACTGTCATCGAGAACATGCAAATGTACAAAACTTCAAATTTCTTGCGCTCCATGAAGTGAGTGAAAAATCGATTACAAAATTCCCTTTTTCAAACATGAAATAAGCCAAGTTAAACAAAATTGTGTAAAAATAAAGTGTTGAAAAGAAAACGCCTTCTTTAGTCAAAGCAGAATTCGAAGATAGCAATATAGTGTGCAAATAAGTCTGATATATTCTGGAAATCCGTTTCTTTTACCGCTGAATTGCAAATGAACCCTAACTACCAAATGGAACTGTCTTTAAAAAATCGAAGGGGCGAGGTGTGGGCAAGGGGGGTTATAGATGCTCTGGGCGGGGCCATTTGGGGGCGCCTCGAAGACAAAATTTTTGCGTTTTTCTTCAGTTTTTAAAGCCATAAGTTGATGGATGAGACGTGAAGGGGGCGAAAAATAAATTCTATACCCTGGATGCCATTTACTCTTGCTACGCCACTGGTACCTCCCTACCATTCAGTGGCGAATCCAGAATTCGGGTCGGGGGGAGGGGGTGAGGTCATAAAATTTTTGTATCGTCGTGACGAATGTCAAACCTCATGGCTTATGTAAACCAAAATACTTTAATTTTACAGACTTGACGCACCTGGCAATAAGAATCAAAGAACACTGCAATACTTTCGATAATTTAATAAAAAATACAATGGAATAACTAGCCAAAAATGTCTGTTTTAGCTCTGGGGGCGCTGTAGCCCGAGAGCCACCCCCCTGGATTCACCACTGCTACCATTATTTGTGGAGCCGGCGAGAGTTAAATTAATAAATTTATATGGAACACTAAATGCATAAAAATAATGATATTACACAAGTGTTCAGTATATTTCGCTTTTCAAATTTATCTTTTCTTATCCGAAAAAAAACAAGCTATTAAACAAATAGCAGTGGATAATACATGTTTAGATTGAGGAGTCCCACTGAAACCAAGAATTTGGTATCTGATCATCAGAAGCAATCTGCATTTAAGTTTAGTTTAGTTTTATTAACTAAAGTAAGTTAGTTATATTAACTAAACTAAACTAAACTTAAATTTAATTTTTGCCGTTTTGAAGCAACACGAGGCCTATTTTGGGACGGTCCTTGTAATTCAGAACCGCGGTCAGATGACGAGGACGACACCTGTAGTCTGAATTTAAATTGTATTACTTTGACGGCTCCTGAAATAAATATTTCCTCATCCTGGTGTTTGAACAGTTTCTAACAGCGTTCACAGACCCCGCACGCGAAACAGATATCTTCAAGGCTTTCTTTCGCAATCGAATCGTAAATCCGATTAGTTCTAGCTGCTTTCTCACTGTCTTTAGACAATGTACTAAAATTTTAGGAGAATTCGTGTTTTAGACAGACAGATAAAGCACGTTTCGTGTTTTTTAATTTACGAAGGCAGAGATAAAAGTCCTTCGGCGTCATTTTTCCCGAATTTACGACGGTTTTAGAAAAATGAAGCCAGTGACGTTCAGTCTCGATTTTTTGAAGAATTACTTCACTTTGCTCCTGCCGGAACCTTAAAAAAATATTTACAGAATTTTATCAGTGTCTCCGTTACATAACTCAAGTACTCAACGAGATAGGTTGTGAAATTTGCATATGGTTATTACACAAAAAGCATAGGTTTGTTTTACATACCTATACTTTAATACAGTAGAATCTCCCTACAACGAAGTCTCCCTGCAGCGAATTTCTCCCTATAACGAAATTTTTAATCGGAATGTTAAATAACATTCAAAATATTCTCCATATAACGAAGTGGTTGTCTCCCTATAACGAATTTTTTCAGCCCTTTATCTTTTCGATTTTTGTCATTTTTGAAGAAAGTTGCTAATTTCTGTGCAAACAAATCGCTCACACGTGCCTGTTTCTGGAACCACTCGCATTGTTCATTCCAGCGATAACAGATACCAATAGAATGCTATGTGAGGGGTAATGCAGTTGTGGGGACCTGGGTTTCTACAGAGGGAGCAACATTTCTACGGGTCAAGATTCCAAGAATTGGGGTGGAGTGGGGATGGATGTGACAACGCGCATTTTATGTTTATCCGTACTAGTACATATTATTCTCTAAATTGGTGAATTGTCTTCACTTTTGAGCATTTTATTTATACAGTAAAAATTAGTATAATTTTAACAAATTTTTAATAAATATTACTTCATTTTCAATTGAAAGTCATAATTAAATATTTTTGAACTTATCGCACATACTAAAAGGTTTGTAACATTTACTTAAACAACTGCAAAAATCTTTAATCTCCGTATAACGAAATTTTCTCTATAGCGAATTTTTCAACTGGAACCAAGCGATTTCGTTATACGGAGATTCCACTGTATATACATACCTATACTATAATCTGACAATGGAAACAGGTTCTCTCACAGACACATACGCACTTATTTAACACATGCGTACATTCATTCTTGATCACACGTTGCAAGTGATATCCTGGTGGGGATATAACAGGGTGTCCCAAAAAAGTGGAACAAGCGTATATTTCCTTAAATATTGATCCCAGACATATATTTCCAGTTACAAAGTTTCATCAAATAGGGTAAGAATTTGTATGAAAATACTGTGACTTCTAAAGGGATTGATAATAAAAAGATAAAAAAAAATTATACGGCCCCCACATTCATAAATTATATATTTTTATATTAAAAAAGTTTTTAAAAATTTATACGGCCCCTTAGAGCAAAAATGTCAATTAGTAAAATCTTTTTCTTACAATCATCTATTCCCATACAAAGTTGCACGATTCTATGTGCAAAACTTGCAGAGATATCAGAAGACAAAGCTATTGACTTAGACCACTTTTCCATAACTCTCACTGCTGCTTGATCCAGTCTTTCGATGTACATTTTAGGGATAATATACATATTTCAAAATATTATTTAAAGGACGGAATCAGGAAATAACAATGTATTTGTTAATTCTTGTTAAATCTAAAAAATAGTCAAAAAATACATTAATTGAAGTATTTACAAAAATAGTACATCTTGTAAACCTTCAAAAATATCCACGGTGACATATCAGCAGTGAGACTTATCTTCGCAGAAACAAGCAGTGCTATAAAAATATTACTAGAATACAACTGAAATACAATTTTTCAAAAATAGCTTTATCTTCAAATAGTCCAAACTTGTAGCTGTAATTGTCTGAAATGTATTTTAGAAATGTAGTCCTTTTTTTCGGTGAGTGATTTTTAACAACAGAAATCGAATGTGCAATAACCAGCTAAATTCCCGTTGAAGTAATATAAAAGTAAATCCGAAACCTAATATCAGCCAATGAGACAAAAAAAAATCAAGAGCTCGAAAGCGAACCATGGGTGATATTGAAGGGGGGAGGAAAGAACATTAGTTAGCCTAGCGCAAAGCAGGAGCATCCGAAAATCCAGTTCTGGCTAAGTTCTAAGACAGAAAGAATAGCTATATTCGCCCTCGCTCATTATGTCCCTTAGTTGTACGCAATGAGCTAATTTTAGTGCTTTCCAAAACTATTTGGTATGAAGCCCCATCCTGTGTCTGTCTTACTGTTTCATTTAATTTCTGTCTTCTTGTCTCGTTTTTATCTTTTTTTATTGATAATTGAACTCTCAGAGTGTAGAAGTAAGCAAATAAGAATAAAAACGAAAATACGAATTTTTAAATTAATTTTAGTGAATTCTGCAACTCCGCAGACCTAAAGGGCTAGTCGCCACTGCCTTTAGATAAAGCTTGATAATACGCACAACGCTAAAAGCAAATAATTTAGTATTCTTGTGCAATATTAGGCTATTTTCCTATTATACCTTAATTCTAATTCCTTATACTCTAATTGCTTTAACAAAATTCGGGAGTGTTTTCGCCTCAATATTATGGAAGAACTAAAGTGACAGAATTTGCTCTTATCCTTCAGGGTGGCTCCTCAAACATTGGAATGCGAAACTGCCGTATAAGTAAGCAGGTTTTTGCGTCCCTTGAGGGTACAATAATGGTGATGTTGTTCTTATGGGTCCATCAACGATGACGGGTCGCACCTCTATTTAATGGTTCGTTGCCTGTGCTGCTCATAATGGAGTATATTATGCGTTGGTCACAGAGCCCAAATTTACTATTCGCGGCGGCCTGGTCATTCATTTCTCCCTGGGTGTCAAGGAAGGGCGGGAGTAATTCTTTGCAAACAGTTTACCCCCTTCAGTCAAAACTCCGCATGCTAAATTAATGATTCTTAAATTATATCTGTACCAATATTAAAAGACATACAAAATCATTTTTACTATTGCACGAAAGAGCATACCTTAAACCCTTCTACATAGTTTTCGATCTTATTAAGGCACTTTCCATACTTCGTTATCAATTTTTCATTCCTTCCTGAAAGTACAGCCTCACCAATGAGCATAATCACCGTCGGAAAGCAATTTCCTCGTCTCTATTAACCTTGTAATGCTTATTGTCAAAGGATTTCTTGATATGGGTTCGTAATAGGTGGTTGTCATTCGGCCTAAGGTGGGTGGTTCAACTGCTGCTTTCTAATTTATACAATAAGCTTCTATGTGTCGCCGATTTAGAGCGCCGTTTTCTAAAATGCAATAAAATCCCATACATGAATCGCGTATACCTCTCTGCAAAGCAACAAAACCCCATGAATGAATCATACATGCCTCTCTTCTTCTTTTGGATTGCGGCGTGCTTTCCTGAGAGTATTTCAATAATTCAAAATAGGGTCATATCTTTCGGCAAGAAGGCAAGAAATCAATAATATATATAAAAGCCTTTCCTCTCAGAAATCTGTACACCTGATTTTTTTCATCGAAAAGGGGGAAAAAAAACTGGCACCTTCCTGGGCGATGATACTTATCTTCTCTGGCATTGCCGTACTTTGAGGAAGAAGTGAGCAAAAAACTGGCATGAAATGTGTTTCAATAATTAGGCAGAAAATTAATTTAAGGTATGCTCTCTCAGGAAATAATGAAATTATTCTGTTAAAACTTACGTTAATTACTCTCCGCAATTGGATATTTTCAGTTATTGATAATGCATTTTGAAATAGTAATAATAATAATATAAAGCATATTTGTATAGAGTATGTTTAACAGCCAAGTTACGTTTTCAAACTAATTTCTCTCACGAAAATACGGATTTTTTAGACGAAGTCCATCGGTCAACTTCTGCTCTTTACCAAGCACAGCATTATGTGGTAAAAGTCAATATTTAGGAATTTGAAACTGTTTTCGCAAATTTTTCCCATTAGTCAGTTTGATTATAGTTTTCATTCTTTACAGGGTTACAAGAGTTATTCCTTCCTGGATATAAAGAAACTATCTTCAGAGGAGGAAAATAAAAAGGTAACAACAACAAGGGAGATAAATATGGCTGTTGAAATAAAGAAAAGAGATGTTTATAGCATCACATGTGAAAATCCTGAAAAACTGCAATCAAAAGAAGCGCAGGATTTTAATAAAGAAATGCTTAGATTCAAGATTGTTTTTTTCTTACACAATGGAGGTAAGGTGTCTACCAATCTTTTTCTTACTTTTATAATTAATATGGCAGCAATGAACCCATTATCATTTTACTGTTAGAATCAATTAGTTTTAAGACTCGAAGTGTTATCGAGTTATACAGCGAAATTTTTCAAATGGCTATCAGTGGGAAGCACTTTCTCAAGGCAAAGTAAGATCAGTGGCGAAGTGAGGGTAAGTGGCGCACGGATAATAATATGATTTTTCCCCCTGTCATCATCAGCGGCTTAGCTGGTGGCCATAGTATTCCCCCCCCCCCCATCGTCATCAGTGGCTTAGCTTGAAATTTACACGGACGGCTCTGGCATTGATGGCAATGTCGGAGCCGCTGCGTGTATTTTTAAAAACGAGATTCTTATTAAATCATATATGTTTAAATTACAAAATTTTAATTCCGTTTTTCAGGCCGAGCTGTCGGCAATTAGTTTTGCCGCCGGCTGGGCCTTGGAAAACGATTGTAGGGTAAATATTTTTACTGATAGTTTTTCCTCCATTCAAGTTTTGAAGAAATCCAATTCTAAATCATTTTTTATTAATAATATTAAAAATAAAATGTCTCAGGCTTACGGTTCGGTCGGTTTGTCCTGGGTGAAAGCTCATGCTGGTATCCCAGGTAACGAACTGGCCGACCATTATGCAAAAATGGCTATATGTGAAGGAGAGGATCTTTTTGTTCCTGCTCCTTATTCATATTTAAAAAAATACATAAATAAGTTAATTGTGACTGATTGGCAGCGGCATTGGGAGGGGTCTCACACCGGTATTAGAGTTCGGGAATTTGTTCCGACTGTTGATTTAAAATTGTTAACCCATAATCGGTTTTTGCTATTTTTTGTTTCCGGACATGGTCCTTTTCCATCTTATTTATTTAGGTTTAAATTATTAAATAGTCCTAATTGTGTCTGAGGGGGTCTGGGGACTCCAGACCACTTCGTATTCGACTGCCCGTTTACTTTAAATTTTCATATGACTTTGCCTGTTGATAATAATAAAAGTTTCTGGTTTAAGAGTGTTCTTAAGAATGAGGGGTCTTTGTTTAGGCTCCAACAAATTTGTCAAATTTCTGATCGTATTTGTACAGAGTTAAAATCTAGGTAACTTTGTTTTTGTTCCTCTGGTTTGGTTTCTGTTTTTTTTTCTGGTTTTTTGTGTTTGGACGGTACGTGCTTGTTTCATGTGGTTGGTCCATTTTTTTTTATAATGTTGTGTTTTAGATGTTACTATTGTGACATCGTCACTCAGCCAGAGACGAAATTTCTCCCACCCACCCTAAGACGGGGGACAGAAAGAAAGGGGTGGAGAAGAGAGGGAAAGAGTTCAATGACCAGGGCAGATGGCCGGTGAGACCGAGGGAGGTGGACGCTAAGAGTGGACGTGCGTGAACTTTGCCAAACGAGAAGGACATGATGTTCGAAGAATCTCTGTGTAAAATTAGTAATATGTATATAGTTATATTATAGCCAAGACCATGTAAATAAATTAAGTGTATATAATCCCATTGGTCTTCTTTGACTGGGATTAGCCCACCAGAAAACATTACACTGAGCTGTTTGACTCACTACGTCACACTATCTTTATTAATTTGTAAAGGAAGACTGAAAAGGTGAAATTTTTCGGTTTATTACTTTTATGGGACATGGCTGTTGTGATTAGTTAAATTTCCTAAAATATCTTTTTATAATTTAAATTATTTTGAAATTTTTAAATTTTTTATGGTTTATGTTTTAGTTTAGTAATGAATAATAGTTGAATTTGATTTTTAAATTGGGTTAATTCTAAAATGTATCAATTTTTCGACCGTTGCTTAGGCGGATTTCCCTTAGGTTGAACGGTCGATTTTGTGTTTCTCTATGAAGGAACCACAAAGTTTAATATTTGATATTATTTTCGGGTTCTGTATGTTTAGTACATGCTTACATATAAATTTGGAAATTTTGTGGCCCCCCTGTCCCGAATTATTGCGTTTTTCTATATTGCTATAATTTTTCGGAATTGTTTACTTTCGTTTTTGTTTTTTTTCGGATAAAACGCTGCTGATCTTTCATTTGAATGTAAGATGGTTTACAGATTTTTTGATCCTTGGAGATAATCTTGGTTATAATCTTTATATGTAGCGTTTATTTTTATGAGTATTAGATGCACTGTAGTGTAGAGTTGTTCTCAGTAGTTTTTGATTGAGTGATTGCTTGTCTTGGTAAAATATTTTTTGTAGATATTGTAAATTGATGCATTGGTTGATTGATTCGAATGTACAGAAAGTTATTCTAGTGTTTCGGTTTTGTTTACAATTGTCATATCTTCAGCTTTGTTTTTAATGAGTGTTATTTTTGGATCGTATATTGTGGTTTTGTGTATTGCTGTGGTTCGACTGTTTGGATGTAACTTTAATATGATTTTATTTTCGGATTTGTTTATTAATGTTGTATCGAAATGTTTTTTGACCTTGGTTTGTTTGTTATAGTAATACTTTGGTCCTTGAGCAATGTACTGTCTATTTATTTAACTATTTAGGAGTGTATTTATAATAATTTTTAATTTTATTTAACTTAATTTGTAATTCTGATTGTTCAGCTGATCTTTCTGCCTATGTTGTTTTGGGCGGTATTTACCATTGGTTTACTGGTGATCTTTTTGATTTACACTGGGACTTTTGGGGTCTTTGATTTCTACCCCTTACCCACGGGGTTGTATATATGTTCTTGTGCTGTTCGTTGTGTTGTTGTTGCAGCTTTTATGTTTTTCCTGATGTAAGCTAATTTTCTGTTTGGCACGCTCCCTAATTGGGTGTATTGTATTTTCTATGTTTTTATAATTTTGTTTATTTAATTTCTGTTGATTATTGTATTTATTTGATTCACACCCAATAGGTGTTTTTGTACCTTTTTTGAATAAAAATAAATTCTGTCTTGGGGCTGGGTGCTCGGCGTCCTCTGGAGGCTGGGGCGGTTCTCCTTCCCCCGCAGTCCTTGTCAAGGCCTTACACCCTGACGGATAGCCTGGCTGTCGTGGGTCAAGAAGAAGAAGTGGCTTAGCTTGCGGGCATAGTAATTTTTCCCCCGTCATCATCAGTGGCTTAGCTTGCGGGCATAGTAATTCCCGGGAACAAGCTGGTCGCCGAAGGCAGCTAGTGCATAATAAAAACATTTGTAACATCATTTATTGAACAGTTTTCGAGGAATAACAGAACTTACAAAAGGAAGACTGTCCTCCCTGAAGGAGGACGGTTGGTCACCTTGGTTATAGCGTACTACTGGATCGGTCCGTTGAGGTTCGTTATAACGGGGTTTGACTGTATATTACGAATGCGGTTAAAACTGAAATTTACTAAGAACATTTCTATCAGTGCCTCTCGCTTTTACGATTTTGTTTTGACGCCCAAATTTCGATTTAAAAATTGTTTTCTTCGTTTAAGAACACTAATAAAAGCATGTTTTTTTAAAAACATTTTTTATTAAACAGTGTTCTTGTACTTTCTCTGTATTTCTGTGTATTTTGTCATGAAAAACATGAAATGATAACCTTGTTTGATATTCCTTATACTCCATGTATTGATTCCTGTGTATTTCATATTCTCGTATCTGAAGTATACATAAAGAGGAATAGCAATAGTCAAAAATTTGTCTTCAAGACTTTGATGATTTTCGATCTTTAGGATTTACCTAATGTAAGCAATAGCATCCCTAAGGTCGGTCCACTGGGTGTATGCCCGGGGACTGGGGTTGATGGGGTCGTAGCCTCGCTCCGATCTACCTTATGTATAGATCAGAAACTGTCACAAAGTTATAAAATCTAGCCGAATTTATTTCCTGTATTTCCAAACTCCCGCCTCACCCCCCCAAAAAACGTAGACAAAGAAGAAATAATACTAAATTATTAAAATGTATTAAATATAAACGGTGAGTTATTACAAAAACAGATTTCAACTTGGAAAATTATGCGTTGTATATTTAATTATTCGGTGATTCCGACTGCGAATAATGCATCTGTGATTAGTCTCCATTTGAATGCCTTAAAAAATTCACCGAACAGGAAATGCGTTGCCCAATTTAAATGTAATATTAAGAATTTCATTAACACTTCCCATAACAAGTATTGAGTCCGAAAGTAGTTTTTCAATGCTTAATAACAATAATAATAATTTAAGATTCACAATGGCACAAAAAAACTATTCAACCTAACGCTGTTTCATTTCGAAATTAACTCCTAAATTAAATAAATCTTACCCACCACAGTCTTCACTCAGAAATTTGTCTTCAGTTTGTCAAAACGTTGCCGACAATGATAAATCATTCGATGAAGATCGCCTGCAGTCATTGATTTCCGCCTATTTTTCTATAACAAAAATGAGCTTTTATTTCATTAAATCCTAATCACGAAAATCGCTTTGTTATCGTGTTCGTTCCATACTATATTTGGACGCAATTACGTATTAAAGAATAAATTAGACCATTTTATGGATTTCGGGTTCATTGTTGCAAATTGTGCCTGTGCACGTAATCTGCGATGGAAAACTGAACCAACTCCAATCCCTCTCGCAACAGATGATTTATATTGCAATAATTAATTTTTGATACATGCAGTATCAGTGTTTTTTTCTATAATTTTTTATGAAAAGATTTTTATGTATCTCAAAATGTGTAATCTTTAATTGTTTCTCAACTGTGTCCATTTAAGAGTTGCTTAAAAATTTGCTTGCTTGGCAAGTCATTGCTCATGAGTCATGGCTTTATTTGCATATGATATGTGTAGTATGATGATGTGATAGATAACATTATTTTGTTTTATTTCCTAAGGTCTCGGAGCAGCTTTAGCATACATCCCTGTATATGCAAAGGAGGAACTTGGACTCTCTGCAACATCTTTGGGTGCAATCCTTACGGCGCAGATGTTTCTTTTCGTATTTACTAAACCACTCATCAGTTATATTGCTGATTATTTTAATCAGTTGAAATTAGCTATATGTATCTTATCGCTTCTTAGTATGACGTGCTTCTTTTCACTGCTTGCGATTCCGAAAGCCGAACCACGCAAAACTGGAAATTTGTCAGCTCTTCTCACTGAAAAAGACTTCAATACGACAGACGCGTGCAGCGAGTGCAGAGATTTCTTGCAATTTTCACATATATCAAATAATTTTTCACTGACAGAATCTACGAAGCTGATAAAAGTTCAGTTCCCAAATGAAGCATGCATGAGTTGCTTTCTCGGCAGCGACAATTGCTTGAACACTTCAGATGGATTTTTCACCACCAACATTTCTGAAATCAGAACACTTTATCTCGACAGACTGATTGGCAAAGAACAACAATGTTTATCCTGCAATCAAAAACACTCATTTTATTCAAATATTTGCTCGTGTCATCATAACTTCTGTCAAAACTCTAGTAACTGCGAAGAACTGTTTTGCTTACAAAATCTTGAATCATATGAAACAGACCAATTTCCGAAAAGTATATCTTTATTCAGGTGTTCTCTAACAACTAATGATTCTCAGAAGATGTATATTTCATGCAATGCTCAGAACATTTCAGCAAGTAATTTAATAGATACCAAAGTTTTTGAACAAAAAATTACCAGTGATTTTCAGACCATCCAGTTCTGGCTCTTTGCTTTACTTTTTACTGTTTCAAACATTTGTGAAAACGCCAATTTCACCTTAGTGGACACAGCCTGCTGTGAAAGTATCCAAAAGACCAATGGGGATTTCGGCAAGCTACGTTTATGGGGTAACATTGGTTGGGGCCTCATCACACCCATCGGAGGGTTATTGAACGACTATACTGGTGGTTATATCTCAGCATGGATCCTGATGGCAATAATGCTGTTTTTATTCATGTGGCACATCACTCAATTGGACCTCGTGAAGCCACATTTTTCCCAAAACATTCTTAGTGACATCGGAACAATTTTCAGGTCAAAGGAATTCTTGGCCTTTGAGCTTGTGAATTTAATGAATGGAGTTGGAATCGGCATAATATGGTTCTATCTGATATGGTTTCTGACAACTTTAGGAGGCTCTAAATTTTTGGGTGGACTAACAATTGCAGTAGAAAGTTTCCTTGGAGCAATACCTTGCATGTTCTTTTCTGGATGGCTCATAAGGAAGATTGGACACTATCAGATTTTAAGTGCTGCCTTGTTGGTTTATGGACTTCGCTTTCTTTTCTTTAGTTATCTTTATGATCCATGGTGGGTTCTTCCTGTCGAAATCAGTCATGGTATTACATATGGACTTTATTACACTGTCATAGCTTCCTATGGGAAGCTAAGTTCTAAACCCGGGACTGAAGCGACGACTCAGTCCATCCTGTTCACCACTCATGAGGGTTTAGGTAAGAGGATTATTCAGAATTATACTCACATTGCTTTTTCATCCTTTATAATATTTTTTATCATCATTTTGTAGATTTTAAGAATTCCTTTTAAGTAAAACATTTGTAAAGGAGTGCATATTACTGAGAAGAAATTATCTCAAGATAAACTGCATTCTGAGGCAAAATGTTCTAACAGATGTGTCCTTATAAAGATTGATTTTAAAACTATGCTTCTTGAATATTTTAAAAGAAAGTAATTTTAGCAGAAACTATGCAGAAAGATAAGGACATAGAGCGAAATATGCCAGCATACTTCTTAGAGAAAGGATTCCCTAGGAATTAATATTCTGTCTCATTCCGTAAAGGTGAAAATAATAAATGACTGAATATAAGTGTGATTTTCATCTTGTGGGGAACGCTCCTTTAGGAGCGGCAAAGTATTAATAGAAGAGGTGCTAATAGATGAGAAAAAATTGAATAACTTATTTTCGAAGCCAATAGTTGTAAAAAGTACATAAATATATAAATATCAATAATTCTAAATAATATTCCCTTTTTCATGTCAGCTCAGTTTCTTAAAAATGGAGATGTGCGATCGACTTTGGGATATTCAATTTTTTGTTTTCATTTACACATTTACAGCAAAGGTACAGTCCTCAACTTTATAGATCTGACAGTCGCTATAACTCGGGGAGTTATTATCGGAATTTCACAAAACTGGTGTCGATGGGAATGTCTCGAGGAGAATATTCCGAATACACCCGTCTCCTCGCGACATTTCCATCGACACCAGTTTTTTGAAGATCCGATAATAACTTCCTCCTCGCGACTGTCCGATCTATAAAGTTGAGGACTGTACAATTAATTATTGGATGTTACTTTCACATTGATTTATTTTGTGTTTAAAATGATGCAGTCGTTCACTTTTTCACAATCACACTTCACCAAAGAAAAGCATCTCAGGAATGAGTATTTCAACCCTATTACTATTTAGTGGCCCAGTTAACTGGTGACACAGACTGGAAGATCTTCTAAGAAAGTGCTTCATTGACTGACTGTATTGATTATAGAGAGTTCTTTTGACATACCCTGGTGGCATATATATGAGCGATAGACTTCCATTTAAGATGCTCCATTTGGGCAGGTAGCTTTCGACCCAAATCTATGTGTTTTTTGAGTATATACTTTATTATTTTTGTTTTATCTATTAACATATGAGGAGCAAACATTCAAACCATGTTTTCTCCAAAAAAAGAAAAAATGAGTTAGTGATTTTTCTTTGAACTCAACATTACATAGTACAAATGTATACTATTATTTTCAACTGAAACAAGTTTTATCCCATTATAAACCTACTTAGAAAATTGAGGTTTCAATCAAAAAGTGTTGCCTGCAGAGCTTGTTTCCTGTTTCCTGAAAAATTGTATCCGAAGGAGAAAGCATGGTTTGAATGTTTGCTCCTCATATATATTGTTACTGTTTCACTTATAAAAGTAGAATATCAATAACGTTTTTATAAATCAACTTTTAACCGCTTAAATTACAGAAATTCCAAAGTACAACTAAAAGAAATGACTTACAAAGTTAAAAATTTCGTATAGTAGTAATTATCATGAACCATCGCAAAAACTGTCAAGATATTTGTGTTTCAGAACACGTTTTAATAAGGATTAGCATCCGAAATGTTAACTTGGATGAATTTTAGCCGCTCATTTTAAAGATGTGCATTAATAGAAACATACCCATCTTAGAAGATAAGCAAGATAGACACAGGTGGCCTGTTCTTCTTCTTCAAACATCTGTTTATTACGTGCAGAAATTTTAGGAACGTTCTTGCACTTTATATTCAAAATCTTATTCCAATACTTCAAGCAATAAATTATAATGAGCGTAACAACTTTCTAAGCCTAACTCTTTCTCTCTATATTTTCATCCATTACCGAGGGCCTTCGTTGTACGGTGGTGGTAGAGTCTTGGTTTCGTATAGAATTTCAGAATTCATAGAATTCTGAAATTCTATTCGAAGATCCACCGTATACTCGTGCCTGGTGCACGTTGAATATGTTGTAGTGGGACATCTTCTCGATGGTGTAGCGTGGATGTTTGGAGAAGGGTATTCTGGTTGAGGTGTCTTTCTCGTCATCTGACCTCGGTTTCAAATGACAAAGTATGCCCCAAAACAGCTCTCGTGCCACTTCGAAATAGGACGTCAATGTAACTAAACTAAGTGAAACCGCCATTAGCAAATTTGTTTTTCGATGAATATCTTCAAAAATCGTCAATTGCATTTGCTCTGTAAAGTTTCTTCCTTATTGCTATGTTTTTAAAGTAAGAAATCATGAACAAATATTCTTTTCCTCTTCACAGGAGCTGGCCTCGGATGCGTGTTTGCAGGAATGGGGTTCGACTACTTCGGAACTCATCTTACGTTCTTCTTCATTAGCATCTATTTCGGAATTGATTTCATCATCAGCCTCTTATTATATTTCTTCGTCATCAGAAAGAAGTAAAGTCACATTCAGGCTAACGACGATTCCCAAGTGCGACAAAATGGCAATGAGACAGCTCCAAACACCCTTTAAGCGTGGC
>BGPR01005784.1:44439-88723 GCA_013235015.1 Araneus ventricosus
AGTGGCATTTCTACACCCGTTATAGCAGAACCTCAAAAACCAAATTTAAGGTTTGGGACACTTTGCAAACCAGAAAGAATTCATAAAATTAGAGTATTCATTTTACTGTCTCCTTTCCCATGCTTTAGTATGGCAGTTAGTTTTGATTTAGTTGAGACTTAGAACAAAAAAATTATTTATTATTATATAATTTATTTATTTTTATATTTTAATCCGTCAATCAACTTCGAGAATATTATGCGCAAAAAACATTTTAACATCTTACAGTTCAAAACATTTTGTCTAATGAATCATTTTATTTCCATGCACATTCTGTTTAATTTTAATTATTTTGAAAATGCTTTCTAAACAAATTTCCACAAATTTTATTGTTATCACCTGTTGAAAGGATTTTGTTTATAAAATATTTCATATAAAATAACCATAAATTATACTACGCGAACGAAGTCGCGGGTATCATCTAGTTATTTATATATATTTAGGATGAGTTGATTGCTTGAATCTGTACCTCAGAGGTAAACATGTTGTTCAATTTTATGATTATAATTTTTTTTTTATTTAAATTATTCCGATCGCATCTTCGAATGGCAAAGTGTCGTAGCTGCAGGTCGAAAGAATAAAAGATAAAGGTCTCTCAAAAATAAATTGTGCATGTAAATGCATTGCGTTTTGGAGCTTATTTGATTCTGTAGAATGCTAAAATTGATACTTACTATAATTCTAATCTAACTGATTAGAAGAGTGAGAAAGAGGGCTAGAAGTACGCACTACTGGATTTTTTCGTTATAAAAAATGAGAATCTGAAGAGCCTTCGAAAATATACTAGAATCATATGTTTATTAACTTAGGAAGAAGGGTACAAAATGAAAATTTTAGTGCTTTAAAAATTATATTATCAAACGAAGAAAAATAGCAATGCGCATCTTACCGACGCGTAGATATGCAGACGAGGCCTAAGAGTACGCACCTGAAAATTTAGCGTAGTCGCTTACAAAAATGCCCACCTCTTCGTAACTGAACATTTCTCATGCCACCAATTCCAGCATAATCCCGACACCCGAACTGGATCATCATTTCCAAGCAATACGTAACTGAACGAAGTGTCAGATTTGTCTTATGTTTTATTTTGCAACGTACATTTTAAATTTTAAGTACCATTTTGTTCGTTCTAGAGATTTTTTTAATATAATAATTTATATTTTTTTATATAATATTTTTATATTTTAAAGCACCAACGCCGGGAAAATTCTTTATTGTATTTTTCATTGTAATGTTGTATTGGTTATTATATGGTATATTGTTTAAAATAAATGTTTTTTTCTAAACTTCTCGCGTTTTCATTCAAACCATACTATTTATTATAAGGTAAAAAAAAGACTAGATTTGGGAGTTTTAATTCAGCAAGAAAGAATTCCAAGGAGATTTATGTTTGTTGGGGAAAGTTAATGACAATATTTATAGAAGAAAAAAACCGGAGGCGGTATATAAAAAAATATGGATCCTGAGAAACACCGGGTTATCAGCTAGTTATTTTTAAAGCATATTTGAAGCAGGCTAATGTACTACATAATACAGTAACATAATTGGTCATAAATTAATGATTTTAACCATCAAATTACTGAACACGATATTTCATTCATCTGTCGCATATCAAGACATATGATAATCGCTTCATTCAGTTTTTAAGATACTCCACTCCACAGGTACATTTTTAAAGTTTTGAAGGAAAGACAATTCAGATTTTAATTGTCATTTCTCAATACTTGGTGTAAATCTACGGAATTAAAAAAAATCAATAATAATTTTGCAGTCAAATATTAAGAAACCATGCAAAAATCTTTAGTAATTTCTTACAGATTTTCAAATAAAATGTTGACCTTGAAGCGCGATTAACATGTTCGCTGCCATGATTCACGCCTGTGATTCGAACCATCTACGAATTATTTTCGTTATCATCACTTTTCCGCCATAACGTGGAAAAGGATGTCCAACCGGGGGTACCAGAATAGACCCGTTAATGACCTCTTCTCTGCTATCTCTTAACTGCAGCAGATGAAGGGTCATCTAATTAGAATTTAGGTTTGAATCGCATTGATTCATACGGCAATCAACATGTTAAATATAGAAGAAAGTCATCTATCGCAAGAAAAATTTGAATCGAGTTACCAAAAATAGTAGATTTACGGTCATTCATAAAAAATATCGACTTTCTTTGAAGAAATCTGAATTATCCTTTGATGAAATCACAAGTATAGCTTTAGGTATCTAAAATTTATTTTTAAAATTACTTTGCCAAGTGTAGGCATTTTTAATACGGTGCCAACAATACAGTTACGAACTAGTTTTAAATTCAAACGAGGACTATCAATACCAATTAAGTTTGTTAAGACTGACCTCAAGGAACATCAAGTGAAATTCGTTTCGATAGCTCAAAGGTACGTGGCATCTTCTAATCATCACTAGTCGCATACTTTAAAAAGTTATTTTTGCGGCTAAAAAGCTAACATCGCGGAAATATCGGAAGCGTTCTCTCCTCGACATCCTCGCATAAAAAAATCCTTTAACACGTCCATCGCCGCATGGATCAAATACGTTTCACACCTATTTTCTAATTAGATGTCCCCTTCTCTACTGTAATTGAGAGATGGCGTGTATTAGATACAACGGCTCAAACAATTAAGAATACACTTCGTTTTTTGCGCAAATTTAACACTTTGTGTGGTGAATAATGCGCAAAAAATATAATTATAACAAAACTTTTTGCAGAGGCATTAAACTATGGGCAGTTTACTTTGTATATAAACAAAATAAAAAAGAATTCATTAAAAATCATTATTTATACCGCTTTAAAACTTTACGAGGCAAATTTTGCGGTCAAAAAATTGAGAATACACTTATAAAAAATATGTTTAACTACCACTAAATATTTTCTACTTGGCTGCTATTTTAATTTAATTTTGCGTAATCTTATCTTAAACATTTCAAAGATCATTTTCGTGTGATGAAGTTTGTTAGATGAACTTAAAGCCAAAATTTTAAATGGAGAATGGCTCCTCGAAGAGAAACCACTATAGATGCAAGGAAATTCGTATCAAGATTATTTTAAAAAGGAAAATCTTATCGTGAAATAGCTAAAATTGTTGATAGAAGCCACACGTGTGTCCAGAAAATTATTGGAAAATTTAAAAGTGATGGATTGATTCAAAATAAAAGTGGAAGGAAATGTATTCTGAGTGATGTCGCAAAAAGGAAAATTTTGAAAGAAATCAAGATTAATCCTAAAGTAAGTGCAGTCAAACTTGCTGCAGAAACTTCTCAAATAATTGGCAGAAGTGCAAGTGCTGAAACTGTGCGAAATGTAATTAGACAAGCTGGATATAAAAGTCGAGTTGCTAGAAAGAAACCGTTCATCAGCTTGCAAAATCATAAAAAGCGTTTGGAGTTTGAAAAAACTCAGCAATTGAAGACCAATAACTTTTGGAATAAATTTATATTTAGTTATGAAAGTTAATTCAACATTTTCGGTAGTGACGGCCGTCGCACCGTATACAGAAAGCCCAAGACCGCAAAGTATTTGGATTCAGTTATTGGGCTTATCTGTAACTAGCATGTATGTCGAGTGAATATTGGTTTTAGTGTGTTGTAAATAAAAGGCATGTTTGTTACTTTGAAGGCTCCATCATCTTCTTTGAGATAGTATCTGTCCTCACCTTCCGCGACAAGACCCAAAAAAATTACGTCCTACAGTTAAATATAGTGGTGGCTCCGTCATAGTTTGGAGTTGTATGGCTTCAACCAGGGCAGGAAATTTAGGTTTTATAGATGGTATTATGAACCATATGGTTTACTTGGATATACTTCACAACAGTCTAAAAGAAAGTGCTAAAAGTTTGGGTTTAGACGGAAACTTCATATTCCAGCACGACAACGTCCCCAAACACACGACACGCAACGTCAAAATGTGGCGACTTTTTCTTTGTAAACAGCGATTCTTAATTGTTTGAACCACTGTAGATGGTTCGAATCTCAGACTCGAGTCGTGGCAGAGAAAGTGCTAAATCTTGCAATCAATAATTATAGTACCTATGTGTTATGCGACCAAATGTTTTTGATTGGCAACAGTAAAATTCCTATGTAAGTATCTAACATAATCATTCGCAGTGATCGTTTGACACTCGTTTAGGTTTAGTAGAGGGAAAGTTAGAGACTTATGGTTGCTAAAAAGCAGCTTAGTCCCCAATTGAGGAAACGCATTTGAGACCTGAATTGAGGACTACGCAAAGGACTCGGCCTCACCGTCTACTCACGATCATTTTCGGACACTTGTTTATGTTAATGAAGCGATTTAATTACTTTTGTAACGCGCACGCCACTTGCGCATCGCGTCAGTTTTCTACATAGTAAAAACTCTCGTTTTCGTCTGTTTTCGAGCTGAGAACAACGAGATAAAATTATTTAGATACTATCAAGATTGCTTCTTTTACTGCTTCTTACACTGGAACGAACAACATTGCTTTTTTAAGTTCTTAATTTTTTCTGCCATTAAATTCGGGTTTTAGGAAGAAAACGCTATTTACGCAATCTTAAAATCTATTAAATTATATTTTCAATGATATCGGCGAATCATCGAATTTTTGCTGTATAATTTCTCATTTCCGCAATACCGTGCACATAGGTAAGTGTATTCAATATTTTATCTAGAATGAGGGACAAAATAAATGTAAATAATATAATAACTAAAAATACAAATATTATTTTCATTGAATGCGAATAGAAAAACAGGTAATAAAAAAAACAAGCTAAATTGGATGTTTTACGCTCAATTTCGTCGTGTAGAGAAGAAAATCAAGCAAATAATTTGGAAATGTACTTCTTTGCCTTGACGAACTCGGTCCAAAATTTGACAAAGATCTAAAATTTTTGTGCAAAGATCACACACTAAATTTCAGCCATCTAGCCTGCTGAGTTTTTCAATTACCACGAGTTGAGTATACACGAAGACAGACAGACAAACAGAATTTTTAAAAATGCACTTTTAAAACTGAGGGTCTAAAACGTGGAGTTTTATTAAAATCTCGAAATCGAATTTTTCGCGGATTATAATGCTTTCCATTTGTTATAGTTTGTAAACAAGGAACTGAAAATGTTACTTTCCACATCTTTCAAATTTAAATGTGTTTCTAGGCTGCAAGTTGCAAAGACTGTTACATTAGTTATATTTATCAGTTATATTTAAGGATTATTTGAGCAGTTGTTTTAATTATTGTTTTAATTTCAAGATATTGACCAATGGAATTCAAGCAACGTTAAAATTTTATTTACAACACAGGAATAAATATTCTTTCTTCATTTGTAATAAAGTCCAAAAGTCCGTTTAAAATCCAAAGCAATTAAGTAAAAAATAAGTTTCGTCATCATAAGATAAAACTTTCTCAAAGCAACTCCACATCAATCCCAATCAGTTACACTCCAACTTTTGTCAAATCATTAGGTGAATACTTTATGAAGTTGAGAAAGTTCTTTGTCATAGATTTCATCTCTGTGCGTTTAAGGACTTCTTCAATTCAGGGATCTCATTCTTATGGTCAGTTCTTCGATAGGACAGCACAATGTTTATTGCACAGTTGACTATTCCAAGAACAAAAGCTATCACTCCAATCCAAAAGAATGTTTCGCGTCCCCCGAAGTTCTGAAATCCGTAACCACCCAGCAGGCATCCAGCAGCTACACCTGATTAAAAGAAATCACACTAAGTTAATTTTATATTAAGAAAAGAAATCACATTATGTTGATTTCACACTAAAAAAAGAAATCGCATTATGCCAATTTCACGATAAAAAAGAAATCGCATTATGCCTCTTAAATATGTGTAGGTTAAGATCAATGTGTGATAACTTTGTTATTATATATACTGGATCTTTAAGCAGCTATTATACATAATAACCGGATTTTTTATGTAGTTATGTTTAATAATGACCGGTTATTATATATGTAATAACCGATTACTCATATTGACCGTAACATATATACAAGGATGTCAGTTGTAAAGATATTAAAGAATAATATTTAACTCCGTCCTACTTTAGTTGTCCGATTTGTTGTTTTCACACAAATTAAGATAAGGACAAGTCAGATTTGGAAAAATTCGACTTTGAAAGTTATTTTTTACCTACTATATACATTTTTTAAATACATTTACAGACATGACACAGGCTCAGAACAAAAAAAAGCTGAACTTCATAAATAATGAACCGTGCCAAACAAAAATACCGAGAAGTAAAATATATATGATTAATTGAACATTAAAATAAATAAATTTATACAAAAAGTGCTTGAGATATTAAAAATATTGTAGAATTATTATATATAAGAAAATTAAGAATGATAAAATCCGATGCCAAAAAAGCGGAAATGTGTCATGTCTGCATTTACCATACATTTTTTAGAAAGTACGTATGCTCAACTGCCACGTTTCTAATTGAAAATATCAAATTACGCCGCCATATTTAATTTTGTTTTTTCCTTTCTCGGAAAAAAATTACTTACAGATATGACAATTTCTTAGATGTTACTTGCTTCACCTTCAATTAAAACTATAATTTGTGGTCGATTAAGTTGGAAGTACATAACAGATACAGGAACGCAGAAAATGTGCCCCATACAGGAAAAACTGTCTAGTTGTCTATGAGAGAAATGATCAATTCTCTTTTAGAAATGCGGTGTCAAAAGCCGAAAGTATAACTTATTAATATCCAGATTGAATATGCTAAGACCATTGAGCTTATTTTTGTATTTTACATATATTTGGAAAAAAATAGATAGCAGATTCTTTGATTTTTTTGAAAAATGGACTAATAATTCTGGACAGGAAAAAAAATCAAATGGGACAACTCAAAATGGAATGAGGGAGTAGGTTTTACATAAAGAATCACACACGATTATTTATCCCTGAAAATCCAGTGTTGTCTTATAGAAACATAACCAATTTTATCTTCTAAAATCTTGAGAACAAGACTGTAGCTCTAATGTCTGTTGTTGCAAATAGGATACAAATTGAAAATATTATTAAATCAATCGTCTGCATATAGATTGCAGCCAGAGTACCGATAAAAAAAATTGATGTTTTCCGCTTGAAGCTGCATCTTTTTAGCTTTGTTTGTACGCTTGAGAATAACCTATTTTATTCTACAATGTTGAAGGAAATTCCTTGTCAGTATTATCATTTATTAAAATTAATCTGGGTTTGATGTTATAGAATTTTATCAAAGAAATTTTTTTCGAAATAAAGTTCAGTGTTGTCAGTTAGTAACAAACTGCTTTTACCCGTAAACCATATTTAAAATAAAATGTGACTTTTTAAAATATTTTCCCCATGTTTTATTTAAGGAATAAAAGTGAAAAACCATTTTAAAATCAATTTTTTAAAAATCGGGCTTTTAAGGGTTATGAATTTCAGGTGCAGTCCAAAGGGTAACATCTTAAATTTCTTTGCAGGTGAATACAGTTGCTTGCGAGCGCCATCACCGGCTCCATAGATATCCATACGGTAAACGATCTCTTTTTGCGTTAAATTAACAGTTGTAGAGAGATCAATAGAGAAATTGTTTGTACACAAACCTTTTAATGGAGCCAAAAGAAAAAATAAAATAAAGGCGCAGTTCAGTTCCGCGCCGTAGATTTTTCATGAAAACGTCGGGATAAAATCATAAAACAAGTGTTTCGTATTAATATAATTTAATTATCAATCTCTTTAATACAATATTTACGCAGAGTAGTATAATGGTTACAGAATAGATAAATCACAAGCCACCACAGACCCTTTCTACATGCGATAAATGTGTGATTTATTTATTCTGTAACCATTATACTACTCTGTGTAAATATTGTATTAAATTGATAATTAAATTACATATTAATACGAAATACTTGTTTTATGATTTTATCCCAACGTTTTCACGAAAATTCTACTGCACGGACCCGAAATGCGCCTTTCTTATGTATTATTAGAGTAGCTTTTGATGGTGCCATCTGTTGACAGTATATAGAACTACATTTTGCATATGCGCAGTAAAACATTATTTACTACAAATGCTCATATTTCCCGTAATATTCAAATTTTTGAATTCGAATTTTGATACAATATTCCTTTTACGTATTGTCAAATATTCTGTAAGTTCCGTACAATTCGAAAGAAAACTTTGCATGTTATAATAATAATAAAAAAAACATGCGGAGTTTGAAATTTTCAATTTAATACCGATTTTTGCTTATATTCTGATAATTATTTTTACTCCTCGAGCTCTTTAAAATGACACCAGAATCAACCTCCTAGCTAAACGCGTTTCCACGCTACACTTATTTATAACCTTACGTAAAGCTAATTCATAACGATCACGCGCATGCGCCTACACTGATACGATGACGTCACAGGCAAAAGAAATACTATGCGGCAAACTCTTACAAATATAATCTATCCGTCGTGGGGTCAACCATTCTTTTCGCATTATTAGTCTCGTAGTTATTAGCGATTCAAATCTGACGGTATTTTGTCACACAAGAAAGTTCGACCGACTATCACTGTAACGAGCGGAAAGACGTTTTCACGTCAAAATCGTTAACATCGTGATGTCCGGGGATTTGGCAGGCTAAATAATGCTGTCAAGTGTTGATTTGCAGCAAGCGCGTGGCTATTGCGAAAGCGGCCAAAGACAACCGTGAACAATTTAGATTGAAAAAAAAAAATTGAAGCAAACCCTTATCGCTAGTACAGCAATTTCATAACTTTTCATATATGGTTCTTTCAGTTTTAACTATTACTTTGGACTACCACATTTGCCATCATGTCTATATACACGCTCGCGCTTGAATGTTTCATGAGGGGGTGCGCACCACCAACAACTTAGTTCGTTTAGTAACTAGAAAAATTTTCCATATAGTTGAAAATTAAAATAATGGAAATTTAACGCATATTAATTGATAAAGTAGAATTTATTTTATTTCAATTCAATATTATAAACACAGCTTATATAATAAATTCAATAATATAAACATAACAGTTCAATATAATAAACAATTGTTTATTTATTTCTATGCAATTTTTTAAAACATTTCCAGCTGGCAAAACCATGACAGCAAAAAAATAAAAAGCAGCAATGGTTATCATTGCGATAAAATCTCATTTTTCACTTCAGTTCAGCGCCGCACGATGAAGCAACGCGCTCTTAAAGTAACCGCCAATGGGAGAGAGACATGAATTGCAACGCCGGCGTGAACGAGTTAAATAAACTCTCTTCCCAAATCTGCATCCCCCTGATAAAGTACCCTTATTCAGATCATTACATATAGAGAAACCAGCGGGAGTGTTCTCCCCTAAACTTTCTCGTATACTTCCCCCAAAAGGTGCCGTTTCTCCTTCCCCCGATTGGCTAAACAAATTCGAACCTACTGTTCTCCAGAATCCAATGACTATCAGAAGGCTTTTCATTATAGTGACTGAAAAATATCTAGGTAAAGAATTCAAAGAGATGCGTACCGATTAAAACGCATCTATCGCGCACTGCTAGGTTTCACTCTTGCCGTCTCAAGGACAAACTGACGTAATCGCTCCTTTCGCGAGCACAGACGATTGCTTCTGTACGCATGCGCGTGGAGATAGCGGATTGGTTTCAATGGTAAATTATACAGACAGACAGATAGTCAACCCTTTGACGGATTTGGCCCAAAATTTTATACGGACCGACATTCATGACGATAAAACCGTGTACCAAATTTTATCCATCTAGCTATTCAAGTTTTTGAGTTATAGTGTTCGCATGACTTGGGACATACAGACAGACAGACTTCCCTTTGACGGATTTGTTCCAAAATTTGATAGAAACTTACAAATTATGTGTCAAGTTCACATAAAAATTTCATCCCCGTAGCTCTAATAGTTTTGGAGTTATCGTGGTCACAGACAGATAGACATACAGACACACAGACAGACATAATTCCCAAATTGTGTTTTTCGGACTCAGGGAGGTCTAAAACGTGGAGATTCGTCAAAATCTCGATTTCGAATTTTTTGACGACTACAATACTTTCTCTTTGTATACGAGAAAGTAAAAAACGATGGTCATAAAATCAGTTAATAGCGAAGGTCTGCATTTCAGAATAGGGTGGAGCAAATGACCGAAAAAGGCTAAGAACAAGAGAAGCATCTCGCAAAAATGAGCATTTGGACATACTTTTAAATAACTTGACTCGTTTCGTGATTTTAAAAGGTGAAATTTTGTAATCGATTTTTCGCTCATTTCTTGAAGTGGAAGAAGCTGAAATTTTGTGCACTTGTGTGTCCTCGACAATACACTATTTTAATATTTTCGGAAGTTGATTATCAGCTAATCGACTAAATTTTGATTCCATACTTGTGATAGTGAATTAGAGAAAAAAAATGATGGGAGGCTGTCGTTTTCAAACAGACGGTGATGTTAAAGGCGTAGGACTACTTTACTCGCGTGACTCTTTGGTTTCTCGAAGTCCCTCGGTTTCTCTTTGTTACTCGCGATTCTTTTTTGTTTCTCGAAGTTACTCGTGATTCTCTTTTGTTTCTCTGAAATACTAATGCATGGAAAATTTGCGAAATAAAATGAAACTAAGGTTGCAATGAAAATTGTTTTATTTCCTAATAAAATATATTACAATGTCAATTCTTTTGTTTTAAATTCTTCAATCGTGCGTGGATATGTTAGAATTCTGTGTAGGATCGGTCGATGATATGAAAAGTAACATACATAATTTAATAATTCGGGACTAATGTTTCTTGTAAAAGTTGAATCAAATATATGAATTATTTATGGATTTATTATTCTCACTCTCTTCATTTATGTTTAATTCAATATGCCTTAAAATACCGATTGCACCATTCACCAACTGTCCGCGCGCACCTCATGCGTGTGACGTCACCAATTCATGCGTATTTTTGACTAACTTTGTGACTCAGTAGTCGCTGAACTCCAATTCCGATTTTCAATTTTTTTTTGTAACTTTTGTTGCTACCCTTTATCTCTAAAGTAAGACATTAGTTATGTTTTTAACATATGTAGTTACCGAGATATAGAGGATCTCCCATACAACGTTTTTCGTGGCATTTTGGCGTGTGAATCAAATTCCTTCCTGAGACCCCAATGAGAGGTAAGTGGTCCTACGTTAAAAAATGAGTTGAAGATATCAAACTAATTTATGTTATAGAATTATAAATTAATTCTGAAATGTAGAAAATGATTAAAATAAAGAATTCTTCTTTTTAATACACTAATAAAAGTAAGTTTTTAAACACTGCTTTTGTTAAATTTGACTTCCAAAATTCTTAACCATACTTTTTATGCATTAATTGAATTGATATTTGGATGCTTATGACAAATCTAAGGTTTTTAAATTTGGTTAAGCAACTATATGAGGCATATCTGCAAAAACAGTCCAACAAAAATAAGTCCACTTCATTTTTAGAGCATGAATCCTTAAAAGAAATCTTTCATTTCTCGAAACATATTTTCTATATGTAGTTTTTAAAAATTGTTAGCCTTTTTCTCAAAGATTTTACTAAAGAAACATCAGTTTAGCAATGACTTTTTCCTTTTAAAAATCGATGAAAAAGTTTCACTCTTACGATTAACAAGCCTATTCGTATAAAATTAAAACTGTAATACAAAATTTTAATAAGGAAAAAAAATGGCTCACCTAGTCCTTCTAATGTTCCACTCGCTATTCCTTGCACAGTTGCCTCTGTTCCTTCTGGAGAAACTATTTTAGCGTAAGATGTCATTGCTGCGTACAGACTTCCGTAGCACGGCCCTTGTAGAACTTCTATAAGAAGACTCCACCATGGGTTTATTATATAAGAATAACTTAGGAATTTTATACCATAGGACAAGTAAGATACTATAAAAGTGTTCATGTGCCCAATTTTTGTTATAATCCATCCTGATAAAAAGAAAAATGGTAATTCACCAAGAAAGCACAGTACTGCTGAAGCACATCCCAAGACCATTTGACTAGCATTTAGCGTTCTCAAATACCAGAACACGTAATAACTGGACAGGCCTCTGAAGATTCCCACGGAAAGCACTTGGAGCAAGAATAGTATAATCCTAGGCTTAATTATAAGACTGCCCACGTCTTTGAAAATATGCTTGGATGTTTTCGCATTCTCCAGTTTCAGTTTCGATATCACAAGCAAGTCTAATAAAAAGAGTACAATTGACATATAAAAACCAGCTGAATAGTTGTATTTGCTTGATGAACCAGTTGCCAACTGGTTCAAATAACCTGCTAAAAATGCAAAAGATCCCCAACCCATCGTTCCCCACATACGTTGCTTGCCATATAGTTCAGGCCTGTCTTCCAACGCATTGAAGCATGCAGCGTCCGATAGGGAGGCAAGCGATCCCATGCAGATATACATAACGACAGTCAAAAGTGTCATCATACAGAGCTGAAGAAGAGGGCTTTCACTTCCATCCTCTTTCGAATCTTTCAACCACTCACTGCAATGTTCCATGACAGAATCGTTACAGCCTGACAAAACCTGCTCGATACAATTCCGCGATTCACTTGAAGGAAGTTCCGAGTTCGATGACGTGCTTACTCGATCTGTCAGTGATTTGTCGATGCAAGAGGTTCTGTTGGATTCACATCTGCGGCATGAAAAGATACAGTCGCTATCACAAAAGGTTGTGTTCCATCCACAAATGTCTGTCCGAAACCGAATATTATAAGAAATATTCTGGTGGCAAATTAGGGAGTTGTTGACAGTATCTACTGATGTCGAGGCTGGTTGAGGAATGAAGTTCATTCCCAAGTCTGCTGCGAAGTTAATGAGAACCAGACTTACAAGCACCAATTTCAGTTTTTGGAAATGGTCCACCAGGCTTCCCAAAAGTGGCCGGGAAACGACGGTGAAAGAAGACACGGAGGCAAAAATAACGCCTATGGCTTCTGCCGAGATTCCCAGTTGTTTAGCGTAGACTGAGATGAAAGCTATCACTCCAGCTAAAGCTGAAACCAGGAAATACATAATGGTCACAAGTTGTTATCATACATCTAAAGAATGGTCTAACAAGTTTTCGAAAGCATACATATGTAATAACCTAATCAATGTGATTAGTTTTATTTGTTAAATTTGGTGTAGTATGTTTGCTTAGTTTAACTGCGCATGAACCAGAAGCCACTATACTGTCCTACCGCCACGAGAAAAACCATAGACACCAGACATGCCGGTGGCGTTTGTTATGGAAACTAGATATTCCACTGAATTTTGGGGGTGAAGGAAAGGGGTTTATTTCATTTGGCATCGATAGAACTGGCGGAAGTCTCATTTTTCTTTGTACTTCGTTCGAAAACGAATTCCTCGCCTAACGGAAGTGGGCTAATTTGCCAAATATTGCGGTTGATTTTATATCCGTATCCCTCCTTTCTTCAAGTCGTCTATTTGAGGCAACCCTGATCAGGGTTTTTCTCGTGGCGATAGGACAGTAATGGGATCTTTCCGTGCGCCGTATTACGCCCAGTTTTGCTTACCAACTTGTAGTGTATTCACCCCAAAATACAATTCCGCAATCTTTTTATTTGTTTAAATACAGCATCAGGAAGTAATGAAAGTAATTCCAAATGCAAATGATATTTAATTATTAAACTGTGTACTTTATTATTTTTAGACGTGGCTTTTACAGAGAATGCAACATGTTATTGGTATCCATGCATTTCACTGGGAATCTTCCCAAGCTTCACAAGTGCCATGTCTACCATTGCAATACCCGCTGCAATAAAATGCAGCCTCGTTGGGATTTTATAAAAAAGTGCTTAAAATAGAAGCAACTGATATATGAAAATATAATTGTGAATAGAGCATGAAAGTTACTGAAAAATGCAGCAACGAAGAGCTTGATCGAAATACCGAGTTCCTCCTATCCATCTTCTAATTCAGGGGTTTCCAACCTTTTTTCCCTCGCGTATCCCTTGATTATTCTTTTTGTTTTCGAGCACCCCCTACTATCATATCGCCCCTTCAACCATCCGTCTATACAAAGAAGTTTTATCAATAATGTTGAGGGCTTAGGTTAGCTTAGGAGAGAAATGACTCGACATTTGAAGGACTTATTTTTGATTTTTCAATTTACTCCATTTTTGCAGTGTTATTAGTCCAACGTCAAAACACATGAAAGCAGTGCTGCAATTATTTCGTTTTTAACTTATAAGGATAGCTAAAAATTACACTTCGTAATAATCAACTATTCAAGTGTTACAGTTATTAAATGGCAAGTATTCACTTGAAAAAAACAAAATTCTGAAACTTTTTTTTATCCCTTATGTTTCCTCATATCCGCCATTAACAACTTTGAATTCGCGTACCCCCAACTGGTCCATCGCGTATCCCCAGGGTTACGCGTACCACAGGTTGAGAACCTCGGATCTAACTAATGCATTCGAGGCGATTTGATCTGGAGAATTCGAATATGTTTGAAAGTAGATATTGAGGTAAAAAATAATTTGATGCTAATATTATAACATAAGTTGGGAAACGAATGAAGCTCGTTTGTATTTATAGAGATTATTGCCACAATTTCTTATAAACATTTTTTTCTAACTGTGCTTTGTGCATTACAAGCAGTATTTTTGATCAACTAATGCTGTTTTTACACAACAATGTTAATTGTTTTTATACAACTAATTTTGAAAATATATTAAACGGAATATCAAGAAAGAAACAGCAACCTACCACCATTGTAAAGAAAATAATGAACCTTCACTGGAAGTAATCTCCTGTTCACCTGCAATTTTTCCATTTTTTGTTGTATCTCCTAAAATACAAAACTTGTATTAGAGGTAAAAAACTATTTTTTTAAGAAATCATTTGTTTTATAAGTAATTATGAAAACTCATAAGCTGCTTTACTGAAACGCGAGATATAGATGGTTTTAAACGTTTTAATAAACAGCCGTACAAAAGCACTTTTACTATTTCCCATGTGGCCGGACCAAAGTTTGTTCTGTAAAATTAAATTCTTATCGTCTACACACCTATCTTTAAAGTAAACACGAACTTCAATATTTTTGTATTTATTAGAAGAATGAAATGCACGGTATCTTGAAAAAAAAGGAATAAAAACGAAGAATTCCATTCTTTATTAAAAAAGTCAAAATGAACCCTTTTAAAAAAGAAATGATAAAACCCAAATTATCAGAAAAAACAGGTTGCCTTTTACAAAAATCTTTTCCCAATGATGGGTTCCAGTTAATGATTTAGATGCAACACTTTCGAAAAGGACCCAAAACTCTTACAAAAAAAGTGAATTTTTATTTATACTAGCCGCTCTCGCAACCTTCCGGGCGGGTTCGCGGGCAGCACCCACTTTGCTCAGCACTACCCCTGCCTCCTTGCCGCTTCGAGGCTCTCAGCCATTATTTTTTTCAGTTCAGCATGAAGATCAGTAGATCAGACCATAAAACCTTAGTAGATTTCATATTCTTTGTAGGCAACAGATTCCTTTTAAAATTGTAAAATCTTTCAATAAGCCTCATCTAGTTGTAATGTTCTGTATAAATTTTTCACGAATTTCAGCATAAAAGTCTTTATATCCATAAATACAGAATGAAATCGCCCTAACTAAACAGTTTCCATCACCTATGATACAATAGGCATTTTACAATAATTTTGACACGCCATTGTGATGAAACTATTGGGATCTATATATTTAAAATAATATGGTAAAACCTTCAGATTCCCCAGCCCCAACCACCTAACCGATTTCGACAAATTTTAATTTCATATGAAAGCTTATGACGTCTAGATATGTCAACAAAGGACGTCTCCTCCCCACCAACCCCATTTTCGAACGAAATCGAAAAAAACATATAGAGAATGTATGGTGGAGAAAGTGTTTTTTCTATTTTCGTTCAAAAATAGGGGGGTGGGGGGCAGGCGTCCCATGATGACATATGCAGACGTCATAATCTTTCAATTAAAAATAAATTGTCGAAATCCGTCGGGTGGTTGTTGCTTGCAAACTGTCCAAAGGTTTTTTTCCCCATAGAGAATGTACAGTGGGAAAGAGTTTTTTCGATTTCGTTCAAAAATGGGGATGGTCGGGGGGGCAGTCGACCCTTGATGACATATCTAGACGTCATAAGCTTTCATATGAAACAAAAATTGTCCAAATCGGTCGCGTGGTCGAGGCTGGCGGACTCGGTGAAGGGTTTTTTACCAAATTATTTGAAATATATAGATGTAACGATATATAATTCACTTAAATCAATTCAATTCATAATAAAGTTCCCACGAACTTATTTAGAATTAATTTGATGCAATTTCTATGTTACCCAACACAAGAGGGTTAACATGATTAAACGAGACATCTCATCCTTCAAGAATAATCGCTGAAAACTATTGAAGTGTTTGGGATACATTATTTATGCACTAGAATCTCGTTATTCGATATTCTGTTTTAACCAACATAGGCTCTGCATTAATTAAAAATCATAAAGACAAAAACATTTTTTGTAGTTTTGTCTATGGTTTGGTGGGCCGATTGTTAAGTAGGCTTTATTTCGCTATTTGTAGGGCGTCAACATCAGGCGAATATGTAACCACCGGCTGTGTTACTGGAGACTCCAAGCCGATTAGAGCTCCGTGATAATGAATGTCGTTTTCGATCTTTCGTTAATTTGTCTGTATGTTTTAAGTTTTAGACAAGCAGAGTTTTATTTGTGTTTTTATACGACTGTATAAGGCAACTAAAAGAATCGTAGTTTCAATAGATGAGCTTCAAGAACAGATAAAAGAGTTCAGCGATTTGAAAATGATTCATAAATGCTATTGAAATATATTGAACGCGAAGTTCAAAAGAGATGCTTTACACGAGAAGCGTGATATCTCAGCTCCAAAACATCAAGGTGCAGGAAAGCAAATTGCAATTATAACCTTTTTTAGAAACCTAAACTGTGTTGTCCGCATAGATTTACTTCAATACTATTGTATAAGGTGTGCCCAAATGAAAAGGAGACCTTAGCTGTATCGGCGTTGTATCAAATCCCAGTGAGTTACTGTGCTAGCCGATAGATGGCGTGGTGGTATTCCCAGTTGCACCTGTGTAGTTAAAGGCTTCGCATCTATATCCTCATTTCTGGAGAGTTGTTTCCGCAGTTCGTTGCATGATGGATTCCTCCAGATCAGCACAAAGAGCAGTTATCCAATTTCTTCACGCAGAAGGGGAGCATGCTTCACAAATTTAATCGTAGGCAGTGGCGGATTTTGACAATACGGGGTCACATGCGTTGAACGTTTTTAGTGTTCTCCGAATACTAAATGTCTTAAATTGACCGTCGGCTTAGCACTGCCATATACACCGAATAGATTTTGAGGCCCTCTAAGGTCTTGAGGTACGAGGCGAGCGCCTCTAACGCCTGTGCGAAAATCCGCCACTGATCGTAGGATGAAAGAGGTAATCATATTCCGGTGGCGTCAGCCTTATGAGGCGGACGCGTAAGCATCAAGGACTTGCCTCGCCTTGGGCAGGCACACGTTGTGACCAACAGTGCCACGATTTCGGCTGTGGATGAGCTCATACAGCAGAATCGCCGGATCACCACTCGTGAAATTGGTGTTGAACTATGGATAAGCAAAGGAACTGTGCATCACATAATCCACAAAAAGCTTGGTTATGGCAAAGTTTGTGCACAGTGGGTGTCAGCTAGAGAATCAGAAGACGGCTAGAATGGGTGTTTGTCTGACCCAGCAGTTTCTACACTGAAGCCATCCACTCTTTTCCCACGCGCTGGGATCAGTGTATCAATGGCGATTATTTATAGCTGTACTGTTCCACATGAACTGTAATTAGAATATGGTTCTTAAAATTTCTTTACATATAACTGTAGTCTCCTTTTCATTTGGGCACACCTTATATTTTCTTAATTATAATAGAGTCTAGATTATTAGTTTGCTGGCATTATGACTTCTCTTTTTGTCTTGAAATGCAGTAAATCTCAAAAAATACTAGGTATATTGCATGCTATAAAGTATTTTATATTAAAGGTTTTTCCCTCTTTTTCTTTTCCTGTTGTCCTATAGTGGCATTACTCGTTTATGTCGAATACCTGAGACTTAGCTGTAATATTATATTGATATATTTTCATGAAGTGTACCGCATAATGCGCAAGGTTTCCACGAACTTTTTCAATAACAAAAACAGGGACCATGAATACAATTGGGCACAGAACCGTGGATCGCAATTCCTAATGTTAGAAACGCCATATGAAAAAGCAGGTCAGCTGCTGCTTTCCAAGATTTAAGTTCCGAAACAAAATCGAGAGTTCTTCGACACATCTATTCTCCTTAAAGCTTGGCATTCACCAGAAAGATAGACTAAGCCATTTGCCCCAACAACTGGTTTGTATTTCACTCATTTTAGTCGAAAAATTAGGCAAATCATTCACGGATGTTCCAAAGTTTGTTTTGAGACAAGGTTCATAGTCGCGGAATTCTTCCCACCCCTACTCCCCTCCACCACACGGGGGATTTCGAGTTTCATTTCTAGCCTCGACGCCAGGTCCCAATCTAGGCAAAACCTTTGTTTTCCCGCTACCCTCGCAGCAAGGTCCTCAAAAGGCCTTCCGGCCATTCCAACCAGACTTCAAACTATTCGGAATTCCAACACTTCCGATCCTCTATGCCAATTTTCATCGGTTCAGCAGTGAATACCCGGCTTAAGGCCTTAGCACACGGATGAATTTCCCCAAAGGGCGTAAGAGCGAGTACTTGTCGTCCTTTGTGACCTTGAATGTATGAGCTGGAGACAGCAAAAATGAAAGCGCCCAAGGCCTGTTACACACTTCGTAAAATGCATTTCAGATTTCTACTCGCTTATGTGACGAATTTGCTCTGGTTGAATGCTGTTTCTCTAGGGTGCTCTGATATTTTGTTTTTGATTTGCGTTTAAATGTGCGGGCTCTATATGGATTTTATATATGCTATTTAAAAAAAAAAATCTAAATTCTTTTCGATGTTCTATGCCAGTGGTAGTCAACCTGGTCCCTACCGCCCACTATGGGCGTTCCAGCTTTCATGGTGGGCGGTAGCGGAACAACCAAAAAGATAGATTTAACTAGAGTAAATTGTTTTTATAAAGATTTATTCTGCCAAACTTAGCGAAAATCTGACATAAAGTACTTGGTAAGTTATTATTATTATATGCGTTAACTTGCTGTAACTCTGCTCTATAAATTTTATAAAATAAAGTTCTTCCCTACTTCATAAATCACATTTAATGTGGAACCGGTGGGCGGTTAGAAAATGTTACTACTAACAGAGATACAAAAGTGGGCGGTAGGTATAAAAAGGTTGAAGATCTATGCAAATTCACGTCATTACGAAACTTTTTCGCCAGTTTGCACTTATCTTTCACTCTTCGGGGCGGATGGAGTCAATTTAATTAAATAAAAAAGTCAACATAGCATTCTATATTATAGATCACGGGTTGATGCGATTTCAAATATCCATTGAAGAGGAAACAGGAAAGTGCTTTCCCCTTCAAGCTATTTTAAAGCTGAAGAAATGATGATCTTGAAGATCAGATTTGTTCTCTCTTCCGACCACTCATTTTCTTATCCATTATTTAATTCCCTCATTAGCACTAAATTTGTCCATCGCACAACCATCTACAGTGTAGTTAAAAATTTCACACATTAGCTAATCGTAATGAATTAGTGCTACGACAGTTGCACCATCCCTTACGCAGAGGAAAGCAATCTGTTGGCGCAGTATCGTTGCCGCTATTCGAATTTGTATGGGCATGGGGCAGTGCTCAAATAAGAAATCGGCAAATGTCTCAACATTTATGTATTGGCTTCCATGCTCCCAGGATCTAAACCCAACCCATTGAATTTTTCGTAACTGAGAACACAAGAAAAAGTTGATGCTTGGCATTTCCCCCCTTTTTTATTTCTCTTCATATATTAAGCTTTTTGAGCTGTATTAAAGGAATTGAATTGGAATAAAAAACTTTATTTTTTCTTTTGCAAATGATTTTTTGCGCTCGAGGCAAAATATTATGCCACCGAGTTTTACTTTCTTAAACATCGGGAAAAAAAAAACAGTTTTCTTGTATTTTTTTTTCTCTTTTGATGTTTTATTTTGCAACGTATGTTTTTATAAAGATTTATATTTTTTAAATAGGAACGCTGGGAAATTTCTGTATAGTATAATTGTTCATTCTAAAATAATGTTAGTTATTATACGGTTCATTGCTCAAAATAAAAGTAAAATTTCACGTTTTCATTTAAACTATGCTGTCATAAGGTAATAAAAAGCTAGAATTGAAAGTTTTAATTCAACAAGAAAGTTTTCAAAGGTTTTTTACGTTTCTTGAGGAAGCTTAGTGACAATATTTGTAGAAAAAACGGAGGTGGGCATATGAAAAAATATGGATCTCGAACAACGCCATGTTATCAGCTAGTAACATATAAAGAACGAATAATACAACTGAAGAAAGCGATATGCGAGTCTCAATAGCGAAGAATACGTTAAGAAAGTAATAGCAATGAATATGAGTAACCACATATTGATTGTACAATGCCACTGCTTAGTGGCTTACAATTAAATCAGTCCATTTGATTTTCGTCTTTTGTTTAAAAGACATAGGAAACTAATACTGAGAAAGGATTCAAATAACTAATATTAAGCCTTTAGATAGATAAAATTACAATTAAGTAAGTAAATTTAAAAGTAAGGATAAAACTGCTTACGGTACTGCCTAGGTTAGAATCAAATTCATACAGCAATTCGTAGGGAATAATCAAACCTTCTGTTGTAGAAAAAAAGAGTCAAAGAATTGAGGTCAGCAACTTCTAGCCAATCAACTCTTTCGTATTCAATGGCGATTTTAACCCGCGCATACAATTACAGAGTTTTTGTTTTGCAGAATTATAATTGAATCATTCATCAAGTTCATTTTGAAGATAAGAAGCAGGATGACAACTCTGAGTACATGCGTCTGATGACAATCTTAATAAATGAAGGCTTAAAGGGATAGTCGGAGTTATGTATTTGCTTCGAACAATAGAGATTTTTTTTTCTCGAGTCATTACTAAGTTTAGTCTTCTCATGCTGATGTGACAATTTTTTTTATTTCTCGATATCGCGATGGAAACTATAGAAATTCTCGATTTAGTTTACATGCAAGTTCGAAACTATTAACCTTCCAGCGGGCGCGCGTTTGCAAGAGATACTTGAATTGTGCATCGGATTACATATTTATATCGTTATTTTATATATTTAAGTGCAATTTTCTTTATAAAATCTTTGTTTACTACCAGGCTAATAAATACAGATAACATAAATAAAAGTTGCATTTATTTTTGTAAAATAACACGATATATGTATGTAATACGATGCACGCATATGTCGTAAAATTTGCGTAAGCGCGCCCGCTGGAAGGTTAACTAAGCGTAAGAATCACATTTTTAATCTTTCTATGAGACTAGCTGGCGTATTTTGAATAGTGCTTTTCTCTGCTTGAAATTTTGTTAATCAAATTAATTATGTCGCTATTTGTGCCTTCTAATTTTCTTTAATTTCAAATCTTATTTTAAACCCATGTATCCCGAAAAGAAAGCAGATGCCCTATTTACTCACGTGACAGTAAAAATGCAGTTTGAAAGGCCGCAAATAACGGGAATCGGTGAATGGCTTAATTCATAACTTTTTGAAATTCTAGATTTGTTATAACGATCGAAATCAAGATTATTAACACTTTGAAGACGGGAAACGTAAAAATACGCTCATAATAATAAACTACGTCATCAAAATTTTAATTTAAGCATTTGATTCACGTACCAGTTTAGATAAGTTAACAGACGTCTGCAGAATACGTTCACTTTTTTTGGTATATATATTAGAGTCAATGTGATAAACCGGTTATTATATATAATTACCGCGGTGATTATGTATAATTGCCGATTATCCACATTGAATATATATTGTCTAGAGTGAGCAGAGTTACGTTTTTCTCTCTTTTTTTCAGCTTGCATCTAATTCATACAACGCACACAATGTGTTAAAACGATGAGCGGTTGACATGACAAGTTGGGCTCACTATGGAAGGATTTTATTATGAACTACGTGAAAGGATTTTATTATGCTTTATTTAACTATGTTCAAATTTAAAATTAGACTTATTAATAGATAATATAAAAGCACTGATAGCACAAAAGACAGAAGATAAAATAATACAAATAAAAAAGATTTTTAAAAAAGCATGTTCCTATTGATGTAGTAGAATATGAAAAAAGTATTTTTAATCAAAAATATGAACTTCAAAGCAAAATGATGTAAAGGCGCTGATGTAAATACTCTCAATAAATTGGAATTTTAATCACGTTCGTAATATATTTTAATTTTTAATCAATGTTTAAGAATTGCCTTTCTTTTCATATTCATTGTGGCTTAATTTCCTTATCATAATCATATTCAGTACCTCACGCTTTTCCCATTTTTAATTTGACTTCCAAATTTTTGATAAAAAAATATTTTGGTACACTATAAAAAGCGTGCTTTTTAAAAACTTCATTTTTGTTATTTAGTACTTATTACTTTTTAATATATTTTACATCATCATTAAAATTATTACGGAATCTTATTATCAATTTTTCTGAAATTCACCACCAGATGGCGCCACTCGTATTGAATAAAACTCAACAAAATTAAGTAAATAGTTGATAATTAAATTACGGAAACATTAAAAGTCATCAGGACCACAAGCATTTCCGTAACCCAGAGCATCAGGCAGGGGATACAAAATTCTATTTTCACAATCACGAAACAAGTCTGTTAAAAGCAAGTAAAAAGAACAGACAAAACAGAAAGCTCAGGTTTATATGAATAACAGTAATTACACTAAAATTATTACTTTTACATGTTTTTTCAACGATTTCTAAGGCGAAAGCGTTCGATGGTCTATTGGTCTGGTGTTGGTATCGGCATGAAAGTAGAATGATCAAGTACAAAACGAACGCCTTTGTCTTATATTTTAACTCCTTGACGTTTGAATTTGTTTATTCGCCTAATTAGATGACATCCTATTTAGGACATTTATTGTTATATTAATCTGTATTAAGAACGTGAAGGGCATCCAAGATACTTAAGCATGTCCAGGTGATTTTGGTCTTTAAAATTGATTGTTACTTTGGTTTAATTACAGATTTAAATATCAAAAATTCTAATTTGATGCACGAGTCAGATATGTCATTGTATGTGAAGCGGTTGAAAAACAATCACTGAATATTAAAATCTTAAACCCTTATTATTTCGCTTCAATAAATATACTTCGTAAAATATTTGTAAAATATTATAATTTATATAGTAAAAGAATATTCTAATTTCTCCGTTTCTAGCTTTACATTTTCATTTCTTTTATTCCCTTATATATATATTTTTAAAATTTATACATCATATAGTACGATAGAAATTTTTTTTAAATTCTTACGCGCTCCGGTAATCACTGCAGCAAAAGTATAATACTCGATTATTCAACATTATAAAACACTACATCAAGATAATATGCATTTAAAATATCAGTAAAAATTTACTGAATGGAGAAGATATAAAATCTAAATGTAATAAATTTTTTATCGCAAACATTTCTCAACGAGTATAAAAATTTATGAAATAAGTGGATGTAAATTACTTACTTATGTTTAGAATTCTCACATATCCTTAGATCTCGTTTCTTGCGATACGTTAGAAGTGGAATTTGGAAGGATACATATTAACCTCGTTCGGTACATCGTAGGACAACAAGTGTGGAGCATGCCTCGCTTTCTGACCAATGAATCAGCTCAATTACTTCCTCTCAAGAAGTCAGAAATAAATCACAATTAAGGCTGAAATTCTGCACAGTTATCTAGTGAATGATTTTATTTCCACATTTTCAAAGTTATGAAGATGAAGCATTAGGATGTTTTAGTTCCGAATGACCCATTAAATATTCGACCGCAAAATGAGGTTATAATAGTTACAATACTTTTGCTATCAAAAGCAAAAAATAGATCAAATGTTAACCAAAAAAGCAACGTAAGCAAGATGTATTTTCGATCTTTATCAGATAGTGTGTGTTTTTGTTTGTATCGAGTTTCACTTATATAAATTCTCCTTATGACGGCAGTGCATAAAACTGACAGCAATCTTTCATGGACTAAGTAACAAACAGAAATCGAAGGTTAATGAAACCTTATATAAGAATAATGTATCGCGTACTTTGCGATGCAGAAAGACAAAAAGTTTTTCCCCAAAATTCCTTCTTATACATCCCCATAAAAATGCGTGGTCGAAATTGATCATGCCTGTGACTCATGGAACCAATTATCTCAATTATCATCAACGAAAATTTTCCAAAATAAGATGACAAACGTTCCGGAGTAACAAGAATTGCCCCGAATTTCGATTGCTTGTCCTGAAGTGTCCCCAATTTTTCCTGGATTTTAGTTTTATTTAAATAACTTGTATTAAAAAATTAATTAGGTTTAAATTTTCAAAAGTAAGTTAATTATTTTAAGTTTAAATAAAAGTAAAAAGAATTCTACTCAACTTTTGTTACAATATAAAGTCATCAGATATCCCGGATTAGGCGGGAAGTCTCAATTTTCAATTCTTTGTTTCTCCTAGAAAAATAGTTCTGAATTGAAGAAGTGTAAAGTGAAGTATTTAAATTAAACGTTCTGTATTTCCCAGTTTTATTTTATTAATAAATAGTGCATATTAAATTTATACTGGTTTTATACTGGATTTACTGGATTTATTTCTTTAAAAATAAGCTTCTGAAGAATTCTCTTTTGCAACTTCTACCATAAATAAGAATAGGGTCTCCATAATATGGCCAATGCAGATGAATCAACCCCAACCGCAAATGGAAAGAGTAACAGTAAAATATTTTATTTATGCTTGTTTATACCTTCCTGCGTTTATGTTTGAAAACTTTATAATCATTTAATTGTCTTTTTTTGTAATTCTTTGGATAGATTTTGTCCGAAACCGCCTTTCTCTCGTAGTCCGAGTTCTGGACTGAGCACTCGGGTTCAAGAACTTTGTGGACTCGGGTCACTTAACCAACCAGCGGGAGTGGTCTCCCCTAAACTTTCTCGTATACTTCTCGAAAAAGGTGCTGTTTCCCCTCCCCCCGCGTGGATAAAAAAAAATTTGAACCTATTTTAACCCAGGATCCAATGTCTATCAGAAAATATTTAGGTAAAAAATCAAATTCGAAGAGATGCGTTCCGATTAAATGAATACCGATTTCTACTCTTTGTTGGTTCAAGGACAATCCTTCCGCGTGCACAGATTGCTACCAAGTACGCATGCGCATGGAGAATCGGATGAAAAAAAGCGCCAAGCAGGAGTCAATAAATATCGTGCACAGAAGATTGCGTTCAATACGCATGCGAGGAGATAAGCGGACTCGTTGGAGATGCGCTTATATAGACCGACACACAGTCAACCTTTTGACAGATTTGGCCCAAAATTTTATACGGACCTACATTCATGACGATAAAACTGTGTACGAAATTTTATCCATCTAGCTATTCAAGTTTTTGAATTATAGCGTTCGCATGACCGCGGACACACAGACAGACAGACTTCCTGCTGACGGATTTTGTCCAAAATTTGATAGAAACCTACAAATTATGTTCAAAGACTACATACCAAATTTCATCCCTTTATCTCTATTAGTTTTCGAGTTATCGTGTTCACAGACACACACACAGACAGACATAATTCCAAAATTGTGTTTTTCGGACTCAGGGAGGTCTAAAACGTGGAAATTCGTCACAATCTCGAGTTCGAATTTTTTGACGATTACAATACTTTCTCTTTGTATACTTCGTATATGAGAAAGTAAAAAGTCTCCAAAATTGCCTTTCCCTGTCATGGATCGTCAGTTTTTTTTTTTTTTGATGATGCTTTCTTGTTATAACTTTTCAGGAATATGTTTTTTATATCATTTTAAAATCACCTCTTCAAATGCCGTTTGATTATTGCGATGTTTTTAGGGAAGTTTTTAACTTCATGTTCGATTATAGTTTAGAACAATATTTCTATTGCTGTATTGAATTTCAGCCCATTTTCGTAGTATCACCAATATTTATCCATACGGTTTTTCCATCGCTAAAGTTAGTGACAAGATATTTGTTAGTCATAGTCAGGCGTAGTTTGTCAATTCAGAGACGAATTGTACGCAAAAGACATTTAAAAAAAATTGCCTTTCATTTCTATTAACCTAGATCTTTTATCTTCCATGTCAGATCTCGAAATGTTTTGCATTTTAACAGTATTAAAACGACAGTTTTTAAAATTTCTTAAGCATGCTCCCGCTAGATTTGAACCGTTTGGGCAGAGAGTGCTGGCTCAGATATCACCTTTATCCAGTGGCGAATCCAAAATTCAGGTTGGGCGGGGGCTGAGGTCATCAATTTTTTTTTTTTATCATCATGACGAATGTCAAAACTCATGACTTATGTAAACCAAAACACTTGAACTTTACAGACTTTACTCACCTGACAATAAGAATAATTAAAAACACTACAATACTTTCGATAATTTAATAAAAAATACAATGAAATAGCTGAGCAAAAAATGTTTTCGACCGCGTCAACGTTACACGTACGAGTGGTATGACTAGAAAAATAGGAAAAGTTTCGAGCCTCTCAAGCCAGAAAGCAATGTTGTCACGTTTTTATTATTACTTTTTTAAAAGGGAATTTAAAAACAAACAGTTGTAGTGATTTTAAATAAAATCAAGAATTCTGGTTTAGCTCGGGGGGGGCTGCAGCCAGATCCCCCCCCCCCTGGGTTCGCCACTGCTGTTATCTAACCATGGTTCAAAACTACAAGGCTCGCACCAAAATGCCCCTCAAGTAGCTTCAAAACGGGACGTTAATATAACTAAATGAAAAAAAGTTCCTAGTTCATGGCGAATAGTCGATTTAAAAAATATTGTCCAAAACAAATTTATTTTTCTATCTGGAGATAAATTATCTTTAGCTTTATTTTATAGGATTGAAAAAGGGTCCTTAATTTGCCGCATAATATGCGGATTTGTCTCGGATTTTACTTATAAGTAAATAGCTCATATTAAAACGATTAATTAGGCTTAATTTTAAAAAGTTAGTTAAGATGTTAGTTTTAATTATAAGTAAAATGTATTCTACTATGTAACTTATCTCTCCTAGAAAAAGTGTATAAGAATTTACACAAGATAAAATAAAATAAACATGTCTTGAAATGATTTATTAGAAGACAAATGAAGAAAAAGTTTAAATAAAAATTTGAGAAAAAGATAAAGAAAGCATTTACATAATACTTAAGTAAGTCGCAAATCGCGCAAATATCGACGTAAAATCATTAACAAATAAAGACATAATTAAGAAAATAATTAAGGAGAAGAAGGAAATACAAAACAAGATACCGGAAGAACATCATTATCTGAATTTTCTAATGATTTAGGATAGGCTGACTAGCCTACAAATCCAATAACACCGCCTTTCCTATTTATACGTCATTTCAACCAGCGCACTAACCGATTTTTTGAGCAATTCTGAGCTGCGACGAGAAACAGCTCTAAGTACTCTGTCGACTTGAGTTAGAGGTTTTGAGGAACAACAACGGGTTTCTACAACAAAACTGCGGTTATAAGATGTGATCAAAAATGATTTTTGCTTTTAATTTTTAAAAATAATCTAAATTTCAATAAAGAAATATCGATAAATGTTACAAAAAAGAATAACTATTTTTTAATTAATTGCAAACGTTTCTGAACTTCTGAAATCGAAACGACAAGCCGGCACTGGTCGTAGTTTCTGTGAAGAAAATAGAATAAAAGACACGGGCATAGTTCCATTGGCAGATTTAGTCCAAAATTCGCCACAGATTTACAATTTTAGTGTAAGGAGCAACATGCCAAATTTCAATATAGCTGAATGCTTTATTGAATTAACCAAATTTCAATATAATGAATGCTTTATGTGAATTAACCAAATTCAATATAGCTGAATGCTTTATTGAATTAACCAATATATAGCTGAATGTTTTTGAATTAACAAATTAATAGCTGAATGCTTTTATTGAAATTAACCAAATTTCAATATATCAATGCTTTATTGAATTAACTGTCAATATGCTGACAGATACACATAAAGAGGCCAATTCTAAAATGACCCGCAAGGTCTGAAAATAAATTCATCTTAGTCCTCGAGGCAATTTTTTGGACATTACAATATTTTCTATTCACATTGTAATCATTTACGAGACAGTGAAAACGAATGTACTTATCTAATAAACACAAAAGACACTTACTTGCTTGTAAAAGAATCAAGCTTCTTTCCATTCAGCGATGAATAGCACAAAGAACATAATGGCGTAGCATTTAAGGAAGCAATATTTTGTCCCTTGTGTGAAGGTCACCTGCTTATGAGGTACAAAGAAGCTCTGTTTCATTTATGGAAATTCAGAATGTCTTCTGACTTTATCCTTCACCGTTAATTTGATCGACATATTGTACTTGTCACAGCTCTTTATCTCTTTCCTTTGAACTTTTCCCGCGATCTTGCTCTAAATTTTTGTATGGATTCAACTTTAATGCTCATACTTTTCTAAATTTACCAGACATAATATCTTTACTCTTGACCTGCAGATTTACTCCTAATTACCGACACCATCCATTTGGGATATTTTTTATTACTTTTAATCAACTTTTAGATGGCTAAAGGATACTTAGAGACATTTAGCGGGTCTATTCTGGTACCCCCCGGTTGGGTGTGGGAGACGTCACTTTTCCGTTGTTTGACGTGCGGACAAAGTGACGTCTCCCCACCTAAAATCGGGATTTTTGAATTAACTGTTACGCTGACTTAATTACGGATTTAAATAGCAAAAAATCTGTAATTCGATGCACGAGTCAGACACGTTGTTGTAAACAAAGGGGTAACGAATACATTTTCGACAAAAAAAAAAAAAATCTGACTGACTTTAGAATAGCCGGACATCCAAAATTAGCGGCAAAATTTTAGTTTTTGATTCATTGTCCCTTCTTGAATAAACATTAAGGGTTTGTTTCCTAATTTTAAACAAAATGCCAAGGATTGTCTCCTTTTTCTACTTCTAAATATATTTCGCATTAATTAAAAAACGGTTAACTAGGTTTAATTTTAAAAGGTAGCAACTGGCGAAATATCTACCTTAACTTTAATCATACATTATCATCCTATTTTAACGAATAATGGGGCTCAGTATCGCTATTCCTTTGGATATTTTTAATTTCTTTTATATGAACGTTTGTTCTATCGCAGACCTTTCTGTTCCTAGTCGAAGCCACCTAAGACTAACAAATACAAAATACTGGTCTGTGCAACTATACAATTAACCTGATATGCGGCTTAATTTTGTAACATCGTCGCAATATGTAATCGAAAGAACTAAATTAATTCGCTTAACCCTTTGGGTACATTTGACGAGTGAGACTCGTCATCTGCTTACTTGGGCGAAGTTACGGTGGACAAGTCTGACTCGTCATCTGAATTTAAGAAGAAATATTGGCGCAAGTGGTCCTGCCAAATTATAATATCCGTGGGCGTCCTACAAGTAGCGATGCGCCACATCGTTTGCAAGCGAAAAATTGGGCACATTTTCCGGAGAATATTCCGGCAACAGAATTAAAGAAACACCCTACAAAACGGTGTCGCGTATGTTATAAACATAAAATAAGAAAAGAAACCACTTGGGGGGCAATGCAGACAATGCCAGGTACCTTTGCATTTACCGACATGTTTTGAAAAATACCACATGGTACAAAATTATTAGACTTTAAGTTAGTTCTTGTTCTATACAAATATTTATATTTGTTTCAATTATATGTTTATTTATATTTTGTAACTAAAATGCTGTTTCAAAAATATATTTATATCACCAATGTAAGTATATTCCAAATAAAATGTATTACTTTTACATATTAATCCATATAGCGACAAATTAAATCCGTCCCATGGGCATAAAAATCTTCAAATAATTCAGTACTCAAAGGGTTAATAGTGAAAATGATTTACGAACTGAAAGAAAATCGAAGTTGCGGTTTTAACAAATTGTTGTTTTGGGTATTAAAGAGTTCAAAAACGTGTAGAAAAATATTTGTCTCGACAATTCTGTTTGAGCATACCGATACGCCCAAAACAGTTCTAAAATACCAAATCTCTAGCGTGTTTATGCGCTTATAGCAGTCCATACATGTGAAATATTGAATTGGTATATGCGCACATTGCAAAGAAAGGCTTAACCTTTAAAGGCCCAGTGTTGCCTTTAAGCAACATATCCAATTTTGTCTTCTAATATCTTGAGAATGCGTCTGAGCCTCTAATGCCCGTTGTTGCCAATAAGATACATACTGAGATTTTCAATAAATCAATTTACAGCATATAAATGGCAGCCTGAGTGCTGATTAAAAAAATAAATTGTTTTTCACTTGAGGCTGCATCTTTTTAGCTTTGTGCGCTTGAGAATATCATATTCTATTCTACAATGTTGAATTAAATTCCTTATCCTTATTATTATTTATTAAAATACACCTGTGTTTGACATTATAGAATTTTATCAAGGATTTTTCCCCCCGAAATAAAGTCCAGTGTTGTCAGTTCGTAACAAACGGTTTTTTTAGCCATAAACCATTGTAATGTTTCCTTCCCGCGAGCACCGTTCCCACGAGAAAGAGAGTGCTGTCCCTTTTCATATCGGCGGCAAACAGCAGGACAGCTGCACCATCGCTAACGAGACGTGCGCAAAAGATATGGCTTCACACAGAGGGCCGCCACAATGCCGAGGAATCAATAACTGTCAGAGAGCACATTAGGGGTACCCTTTGATGTCACCCCTGAATAGCCCGGTGGTGACGAAACCCAAGAACCTTCCCATAATAGGGGTTGACCACTGAGAATTCGGAAGGTGAGCTGTTGGTCAACCGAGAGTACCATTATCCAGTTAGAGTGAAAGGAGGGCGGAGCTCCATTACTTGAGGGGGTGAATAAAACGGAATGTTCGAGGAGAGAACGACGGACGGACGGAGAAACTGCATTAGGAGTCTCGAACTGAGTTTCAGGCTCTGGAGCACCGAAGAGAGCTGTGTGATCAGCTCGGATTTAAAGTCCCGAATTAATTCGGACTTTGGTAAGCAACCCCGAGGAATCGGCATTCCCCGAACTCTCGGCTCATCAACTTGCGAGCACTCCTGGTAGTCTCGTGGTTAGGTATCACGTTGATAGGTGGAAACTATCCATCCTGTGATTATTATTCTTTATGGACTAATTGGCCATTGAACTTTGACGTTTTAGAACTATGATGTTATTGATTGACTTTGTAAATAATCATATTTAATCCAGACTTCTCTGCGAGAAGTGTTCTCTTAATTATTGCTGTATAAATAAAAGTACTTAGGTCAACCTAAGCTTGCATTTATTTTGTCACACCTAGGGAAAGACATTACGCCATACTTAAAACAAAATAGGATTTTTAAAAGTATTTTTCCTCTGTTTTATTCAAGAAATGAAAGTCAAAAAACATTTTAAAATCAATTTTTTAAAAAAATCGGTCTTTTAAGTGTTAATATCAATAGTAAAATACCAGTGGTGTAGTTGTAAAATAAGCTAACCTGGGTGACAAAAATCGCGTTGTTTTAAGGACGTTTACACAGGTGTCCAAAAATATTGAACAATTTTAAAGATGCGACAAAATTGGAGTTAACGTGGATACTATGGTTCGCAATCATCTGAGGCATATCTACATATTGAGAATCTTGAGACATACTATCGTTGGAACTCACATTTTACAGTGAAGATTCGGTCACGAGGGCAATTAGGGGGCCCCACCAGAAAGAGATGGTGAAAATGGAGTTTGACCCATCCTGTTCCACAGAAAGCTGATAATAAGATGTAACGTTCATCAATGGTTATGTTTGTTATACTTACATGCATTTCCATAAAAAATAACACGTATTTTCGAGAAGATACAGAGGTTTTCTTAAACAATTCCAAATTTTTCCGCATGTTTTTTGCTTTTAAGATGCAGGGTTTTCCACCAAATTGTATGAAACTTACAGAATACTTGAAAATATGTAAAAGAAGCATTGTGTTAAAATTTGAATTTAAAAAAAATTGAATATTACAGGAAATATGAGCATTTATAGTAAATAATTTTTTGCAGCGCAAGTGCGAAAAGTAGTGTAATTTTTTCCCCTAACTTCAGAGCTAGATATATAGAGCAACTTATATAAAAAAAATCCAGTTCAATTCCATTAGTATTCAGAAGGATATCGGCATTGCAACTTGGTGAATTTCGCTACACTCTAAAAGAAGCTAAATAATGAGGGTTCTTGCACAAACTGATATTTTTTAAACTTGAATCTTCGAAGAGTAATCATCGAATTGTAATTTAAATTATCTATTTAACTTATAAGTATACATGTGTATTCAGGATATTGAACTTTCATAAAATTCAGTATTACTCTTCGAAGATTCAAGTTTAAAAAATATCAATTTGTGCAAGAACCCTCATCATTTAGCTTCTCTTGGAGTGTACCGAAATTCACCAAGTTGAAATGCCGATATCTTTCTGAATACTAATGGAATTGAACTGGAATTTTTGTACATCTCTGATTCTCAAAGTTTGAACCCGGAGTCCATGGAAGATCCGTCATATATGGAAGTCTCATGCATCTGTAACCTACCTAAATTTCCTCTCGTTGTTGTGGTGTGAAAATCGGGACAGGAGAGTGTTGGTTTAGATGGCCACGTGGTTTCACTTTAGTTCAAAATTACGATATGCATTCCCGATAGTCATCTTTAACTTTAAAATGTGACATTAATCTAAAAAATCTGTCAGTAAGGCAGAAGTTTACAGCATAGATTTAAAAAATCCAGTTAATCTTGAGGGGCGAGCTTGCGTTGGAGAATCTCTTTTATCATTAAATTCAATAAAATAAAAATGAATCAAATGTCGAGGATACTTAAGAATGCATGAAGGCAGGGCCGGATTATTCCCTGTAGGGGCCTATAGGCAATGTAAATTTTGGGGCCCCCCACCCCAACTTCCAAAACCAGATAATTTTGATTTTAATTTAAATCTAAATAAGCAGTTTTTGAGCAACAAACAACATGACAAACTGAAATAACAAAACAGTTCTTTGCGGGTAATCTTCAAAAAAGTTTTAAATCTCGAGTATAACAATTGAAATTTAAAAGTAATTTTAAATAAAATGGTTAAAAAAATTACAAAACTTTTTAACACAATTTAAATATTCTAATACAAAGTATCCCAGGACTGTGACCCATTGATCAGCTAATAAATTCTAAAATATTTCCAAGAATAATGTTCTGAATTTAAACGATACTGGATTTTCAGTTCAGTAAGTTCTAGTACACACTTCTTGTAAATGAAATGGAAGCTCTGAAAATAATTTTAAAAAATAATCTCGGGAGCCACCCCGAAGTCTCGGGCCCATAGGCAGTTGCCTACATTGCCTATTTGGTAATCCGGCACTGCATGAATGTTCAAGAAGAAAACCTTCATATTTCATTGTACAGTAGAAACATTTTCCAGCATCTTTCGCATGTGCTCTAAGAAGCAGAAGACTATAGAAAGATATCTAGTATTATACTGGGTCTAGAGCATGTTTTCCTAAGCATAGCCAGTTTGTGTCAAAACAATACGAGATCATTTCCAATAGCCATCTCGTAACTTTAAAATGAAACATTAATCTAACATATCTGTCAGTAAGACAGAAATTTACAGCATAGATAAAAATCCGGTTACTCTTGAAGCGCGAACCTGCGTTTTATGAACTCTCTCATCATTAAATTCAATCGTATAAAAATGCACCATACACATTTTTCCTATGAAGATAATTAAAAATGCATGCATGTTCAAAAAGAAATCTGTCATTTTTTATTGTGCATAAGAAGCATTTTCCAGCATCAATTATGTCTATAGAGCGCTATCTATTATTCTAGATCCAGAACATGTTTTTCTAGGCACAGCTAGTTTCTCCGAAAAACCGATAAAATAAGAACGTTCTTTGAGCGCTAAATGTCAACGAAAAACTAAACAATACGGTAATAAAACGGAAACATGTTGCGTATAAGAACAAATTTTATTTACAATTTCAACAAATAAATATAATAACGGAACAGATATTGCGGTAAAAATACACAAAACATCCGAGCAAAATGTTAGAATACCTAAATATTAAAAAATAAATAGGGGATTCGCAAAGGCACAAAGAGCATTCTTACAATGAATAAGCTATAAAACCCCTACAAAATCCTTTGTTGATTATAGTACAAAGTCTGCTGAGTTTTCATAATAGCAACTTTTATTTCTGTGTGCTTACTTCTTCTTTACAAAATAGGCTTTGTTCACTTGCCGTTCTTCGACGCAGCATTTCAGCGCCGTTTAAGACACAGTTGGTGAAAGCAAGAACAAAGGCCATCGCTCCAACCCAGAAGAAGGTCTCTCGTCCACCTAAGTTCTTGAATCCATAGCCGCCCAGCAGACACCCGGCTGCAACACCTAGTTATAAAGACACAAAGCAATTGAAAACAGCCCACGTGAATGGAATCGTTTCAAGTGACGTCACATGGCAAATATATGGATGATTGTGATCCAGATGTAGTCGGAATTTCAGATTTTTTACTTTCTCAAAACCAGAAATTCCGAATTTGTAAAATGTAGATTCATAATCTTCCTCAAAACGTAATGGCGTACAAATGTACCATTCAGAGATTACTTTCAGAAATTAATTTTAACTTTTTTATTTTGACAGAAATCCTCTAAATCCTTAAAAACCGACAGCTCAACTGCTGTGAAATATCATTTATTCTCATTAAACAAAAATTCGTGTGAAGAGCTTGGATCAAGAAAAGCCCTATCAAGCCCCTATTAGTAAACATTTTAGGGATAATTCATTCAATATCTGGCCAAAGTGCTTTATATACTATGAAGCTACCCTCTTCCTATTAGCAATTCCCCATCTCCGACACGTATTTAATATTTGCAGAGTTAAGTTTAAATATAGTGTCCACATCAAAATGGTCTGTTGGTCATACTAAACTTTCATTTATTAGAAAAGAAAAGTCTAAGTTTTGAAAGTTGCACAGCTCAGTTGCCACCTCCCGGTTTCCCACCAAAAGAAGTTGAAGTTGATTTGACTTTCCCTGGCACAAGATCCTCGAATGAGATAAGCTGCGCCGAAAACCAAGAATCTGTGCAGAAAATAAGTGCTGAAAAGAATCGTTAGTTAAAATCCAAGTAAAAAAGTTCCCACCAAAAGAAAAGAAGCTAAATTTAACAATTTTATAAAAAAATTGTCAAAGAACAAGAAATATAAACAGCTTTGTGAAATGTTGTAGAGAAGCATGAATCTATTTTTAAAAATATACCTCTTTTTTGCTTCGCTATGAACAGTATAAACTGTTTGAATATTCTTTGTTTAACCAGCGGGAGTGTTCTCCCCTAAACTTTCTCGTATACTTCCCCAAAAAAGATGCCGTTTCTCCGTCCCCGCGTGGCTAAAAAAATTCGAACCTACTGTTATCCAGAATCCAATGACTATCAGAAGGTTTTTCATTATAGTGACTGAAAAATATCTAGGTAAAGAATCAAACTCAAAGCGATGCCTGCCGATTAAAACGCATATCTATAGCACACTGCTAGGTTTCACCCTTGCCGTCTCAAAGACAAACTGACGTAATTCGTTCCTTTCGCCTGCACAGAAGACTGCTTCAAGTGCGCATGCGCGTGGAGATAACGGATTGGTTTCAATAGAAAATTATACAGACCGACAGACAGTCAACCCTTTGACGGATTTGGCCCAAAATTTTATACGGACCTACATTCATGACGATAAAACTGTGTACCAAATTTTATCCATCTAGCTATTCAAGTTTTTGAGTTATAGTGTTCACATGACCGTGGACAGACAGACAGGCAGACTTCCCGTTGACGGAGTTTGTCCAAAATTTGACAGAAACCTACAAATTATGTTTAAAGACCACATACCAAATTTCATCCCCGTAGCTCTAATAGTTTTCGAGTTATCGTGTTCACAGACAGACAGCCAGACATAATTCCAAAATTGTGTGTTTCGGACTCGGGGAGGTCTAAAACGTGGAGATTCGTCAAAATCTCGAGTTCGAATTTTTTGACGATTACAATACTTTCTCTCTTTGTATACTTCGTATACGAGAACGTAAAAAACCGAATTCGATGATAAAAAGCGGTAAACTTACCCAATCCTTCATATACTCCACTTGCTAAACCTTGCACAGTTGCTTCTGTTCCTGCAGGTGCGACTATTTTAGCGTATGCTGTCATTGCGGCATACAAACTGCCGTGGCAAGGTCCTTGCAGAGCTTCGATGAGAAGACACCACCATGGGTTTTTTATGTAAGAATAACCCAAGAACCTTACCCCATAAGCTGCAAAAGATACTATGAAAGTGTTCATATGTCCAATTTTCAGAATGATCCATCCTGACAAGAAGAAAAACGGCAGTTCTCCAAGAAAGCACAGCACTGCTGACGCGCAGCCTAATACAAACTGACTGGCGTTGAGATCTCTCAAATACAAGAATATATAATAACTGGCAATGCCTCTGTAGAGTCCGGTGAAGAATGCTAGACACATGAAGAGTATAATTCTGGGTTTAACTATAAGACCAGTCACATCTCTAAAAATATTTTTAGAAGTTCTGGCGTCTGCAAGCTGCAGCTTAGGTATCACAAGCAAATCTATCACAAAAAGTGCAGCTGACATGTAAAAGCCAGCTGAATAGTTGTATTTGGTTGACGAGCCAGTCACTACCTGATTTAGGTAGCCAGCTAGCAGAGCAAAAGCACCCCAACCGATCGTTCCCCATAACCGTTGCTTGCCATACATTTCGGTTTTTTCGCCAAGAGCACTGAAGCAAGCAGCATCCGAGAGGGAAGCGAGTGATCCCATGCAGATGTACATAATAAATGACAAAATGCTAATGGTACAAAGCTGCAGAAGAGCATTTTCATGCGTCTTTCCACCGTCATCTGAATCTTTCAATTCTGTACATGTTTCTGTCGTGATGCTATAACATTTTGTTAAAATTTGTTCAATACATTTAACTGACCTGTTGGTGGAAAATTCTGCATTCCATAAATGTCCATCTAATACATTTTCTGAGAACGTGGTGTCATCACAAGTTGCATTATTAGATTCGCAGCGATAACATTTTAAGACACAGTTACTGTCACAAAGGGACGTATTCTTTCCACAGCTGTTGTCTTGAAATTGGATGATGTAGGAACTGTTTTGGTAACAAATCACTGAGCTATTTGTGGCTGCTGAAGTCGGTTCAGGAATGAAGTTTATTCCCAAGTCTGCTGCAATATTCATGAGGACGAGGCACACAAGCACCAGTTTCAGTTTTCCCAAGTGGTCTGCCAAACTTCCAAGAAATGGCCTGGAGACGACGGTGAGAGAGGACACTGCAGCGAAGATTATTCCTATGGCATCAACTGTGATTCCCAACTGCTGGGCGTAAACGGATAGGAAAGCAATCACTCCTGCCAACGCTGTAGTTAAGATATAAAACATATGACAGCTGCAAATTATGTAAATTCAATAAAAATTTAATAATTATAAAATCTATCGGAATTCTCTGTGTGTGCACCCATAAAATAGCAAATTTTAAAGTAGCTAGTATCAGTTTTTTAGTTTTTGATATCCAACTACCCCAATAATTTTAATTGCAAGCCTCCTCTCCTATCTCTTTCATTTTGTTGAACTTCCCCTCTCCAATGAATTCTAAAATTTTAAATACTAAATATCGAACTTCCCCTCTCCAATGAATTCTAAAATTTTAAATACTAAATATCGGAACATCTTTTGTATTAGTTATGCGTAATTTTCAATTTTTAAGGGGGTATTTTATTTCTGTGTTAACAAAATGCATTATTCTCATTACAATTTCAATAATTAGCTTTTTCAAATTTTTAATCTTCTTTTTTTTCGTATTTTCAAGGCACATCTCTGTTATTACGACGGACGTGTATGTAGTTTAAGAGCACTGTTTTAAACATTCAAATTGCATTAAAATATAGTGTGTGAGTCTTTGGAGAAATTTTAAGACTATGTCGCTCATTTGTAAGCGAGTCATTTTTACTCACAGGAACATGTGATCGGAAGCGCAACGTACGACAACTAGGCGGGTGGTTGTCACAATGCAGGGACGTAAAATGCAGGGCACCATATAAAGTCTACAACATAGATATCTGCTGTCGTGTTTAGTATGATAAACAACATTACTGCCTCTTCGTAGCACATTAAAAAGAATTTACAGTAACAGTTTACGTGATTCTCGCCGTAAACCGATTCAAAAATCTCGCTGTCCGTAGCAATATAAACTACGCTACGTCTATGCATGAATCGCAGGACGATTTCAAAGATGCCAGGTTGCTCACAAGTCAGTCCAGTGACTCTCACGGCAAGGTCTTCCTCGGTTTTCACAACTACTTCTGAAACCATTTCCAGAGTGGACAAGTATGGAGGTCTTGGAGGCCACATCCCAGATAGCACGTACATTTGCAGCAAGTTTGATTTTTACTTGAAATTATCTTGTCAAGTCAAATTTGTTGCAAGCTTGCGGATTTGCAGAGCAAGATTGCTGCAACTTTGCTGCAAACTAAAATTGCTATCTGGGATGATGGACCGGCCCAGGTCGATTAATTTCTCTGAATATAGCATTCAGAGAAATAGCAAGTCGATTCATTTCTTTGAATATATAATACGCCCACATTATCCGACTGAAATATGTTGGAGCTTCGTCGTACTGAAACCACATGCTATGTCCAATTCCTGCCGGGACGCCATGAAGTAAATTCGAGCATGCATCCTCCAAAAATATCCTACAGTCGACTCGTGGCGGCAGCAGGTATGTGCCAGGAAACAATCTCCCACAGTGCCAAACCAAATGTTGATGCTGAAGTGTCGTTGCGCGCAATGTTGCCTTACTGATGGTAGGTGTTTATTCCCATGCATTCCAATCTTGCGCATTCACCATACAGTCCTTTCAAAATGTAGGTTCATCAGCGAAACAAACCTAGCTTGTGGCATACCACACGCTTGCAATTAGCTCCATCTAGCGGTCTTGCATAAAGTTTGCGACTACATGTTCTTTTGTAAAAATGACTCGTTATTATATACCTGACCTACTCTTAAAGTTTGTACCAAGTCTTTTGACGCACCTCATATGCTATGATTAATGTATATTTTATAAATTGTCTATACATTGAAAGCATACTGTAACGTACCGCATGCAAGACTTGTTAAGAAATTTTATAGGCTCACTTTTATAGTTATCGGTATATTCTTAAAAATATAAAAAAGTTCCCATGAAAGGGCGCTTTTGTAAAAATACGAATTATACTTCAATTCTAAAAAATGTATACCCAGTGATTCATTTGCTTATCTTTTGAAGTTAATAGGAACACTGAATTATGTTGGAGAATATGAAAAAAAAAACTAATCACTGAAAATAATATAATAAGTGAAATCATCTTTGATTAATTCGTACAAATAAACTCAGAGTGATTTCCGACAAAAAATGAATTTCCCAATATACGATTCTTATTTATTTATAATATTGTGTAACAAAATTTTATTATAAACAATGTTAACAAAATTTTAGACTGACACATAACTTCATTAACTTCTTGAAAACGGTAAATCATGAGAAAAGAGATTTGGTAAATTGTTATTGAAAGATAATATGAGTGGATTCAAAGAGAAGGCCAAATAAATTTTGGTAATTATTGACTCATTCTAGAATTTAGGTCAAAACTGTCTGAATCATTGATTTAGAAACGAACCAACACTTCTGAAATATCAAATGAAGAATAACAGGATTGGTTCCTTAGTTCGGAGACTTCCATGACTCTAACAAACTAATGACCGGATGTGAGATAAGGAGGCTTTTTTTCTTTTTATGAATAAAAATAATAAACAGTTAACGACATAAAGCAGTCTGAAGATCAAAAACGATCGGATAACTTTCGTCTACATTTATGTATATTCTGGATGGTCATGGAAAGTTTTCCAGTAGCAGAATGGAGACAGAGAATCTTCTCAAAATACATATTTTGAAGTATTGCTGTTTTCCATAAAATATTATAGAAAAAATACAAAAGTCTAATTTTTAAAAAAAAATTATGATTAAGTTGGATATTGTCGCTTTTGCATCGGATCGAGCTGGCTAAATTTTGCATAGAAAGCTTCATGCACCTACACACGGTGAACTTCCGTGGAATCGAACTTCGAAGACGAGACTCTGTTACGAAGCCACCTCAGTCCCCATGATCAACGAGGAACGAGTAAAAAAAGCTCAAAGGCTTTTATTTCGTGCAAAATCTACAACTACTTAACTGCTGGTTTACTTTTTCTCTGTAAGTTGAAATCATCCACATCCCAATTGGGAATTGACTTTTCATTTCGTAGAATGAGGAGCGAACTTCGAAGCTTTCGATGCAAGTTATCATTATTAATCCACAGGGAGGGAACTGACCAGAAAGACCCCAAGGTTTACGGTTATACAAAACCCTTTCAGCGTAAAGATGAGTTACAGAAAGGAGAGAAGAAAAATAAAACAACAACAATAATTAGCACATAAAGTAAACTGAAAAAATTTCTGAAATGAATGACTTAATGGCTGATGGAAGAGAGAAGTCTTTCCAAATCAATGATGATATCGAGCCTTTTTTCACGTAGGATCTTCATAATATTCAAGAGTCGTGCCATACTAGGGATCTTCTGCTTTGAACAATATTTTCACACCACGTCGAAAGGTGTCAGTTTGTTGCGTATTAGTTTGGATAATCTTTGTCACCGCAAAAGCATCGATCGTGTGAACATAAACCGAACCTGTGAAGATAGGTCACGAAGGGCCCATGTCCTGTGATGAAATGATTGATTTTTGAATTGAATGAGGCTTGATTAATGCGATCCGTTTACAAGAAATTTTACAATAGAACCTTATTCAATGAATTCAAAATGAACGCCAATTGATAGAAAGAGTAATACATAAACGGTTGGATTAAGGGAAGGCATTGATATATATTTGTGCGCCAAATAATACCTACAACAAATGGATGGGTATTTAATAATTATATCAGATGTCTTCTATTAAATACTACAAAGATATGTAAAACCACTTACCACCATTGCAAACAAAGAAATGGGCTTTAACTGGAAGTAATTTCTTGTTTATTTGAAATTTTTCCATGTTTTCTAATGCCTAAGATGTAAAACTATATTAGAGCTAAAGAAATAAATGGAATCTTTAAAAAATGTGCGTAATTTACAGAAAGATGATGATAAAAGTTTTGAATTTAAAGTATAAGGATGAAAATCATAAGAAGGCAAGAAGATGCTGTCGGAATACAGTTCCAGATGTGTTAGAAGCGGGAGGGGTCAAATGTTTTTCCACTACGAAATTTTTTTCGCAAGACTAATATTTTAAAATAAAGGATGATAAATAATACATTCAAATTAGTTACAAAACTATTGTGCTATAAAATTTCCAAAAAACATTAATGAATACGAAAATAATTTATCTACCTGTTTATTTATTTTAACACGTTAAGCGCCATGTCAGCCATCGGTGACTGATACTGATCTGTCTAATTAGACGATTCTTTCTCTACTATAGTTAAGAGATAGCAGAGGAGGAGTTATCTAATTAGAGAGATGGTTCAAACCTTAGACGTGAGTCTTGGCGCTTAACGTATTAACCTTAAACTTTCATTACTTTTTTATTGTTCAATCTCAGTTGCGTAGGTTTTTATACATGAGAGTACGGATTGCAGAAAATAGAAATTAAAAAATTTATTTTGAAATTCAATTTTTAATTAAAGCGATCGTTTTCGAAAGTTAATTGCTTAGTTTCAATTTTTTTTAACTTTCCAACTGCAAATCAAAAATCTAATTATTTTTTATTAACTAATAATTATATTATTCAAAATTAAGTAAACAGATAAAATTCAAGTTACTGTAACTCCCAATTTTTCAATCGCGATCCATCACTGGCTCATTCTAAATCAAATATACAAGTGGCAGGGCATAATTCTAAAGTAATATTAAGCTAATATTGTAGAATGCAATTAGAAAGCTTCTTTAAATATCCAATAAAAAATTTAAACTCAATATGAAAATTTCAGCTATTCAAAATGCGTTATGTTCATATTAGTTAACATAAAATATTGCTCACTAGATAAATTTAATGATAAGATTCATCAGTATACAGTGGCTCCCAAAATTGAGTATACATTACTCTTTCTCTTCATTAAAGGAGTTAAAATGCTATAATATTTTCACGTTTAAGCTTAAAAGCTGAAAAAATAATAAAAAACACATTACGAAACATAATAAAACGTATAAACAAGAATAGAGGATTGACAATATTTTTATTAACATAAACTTGACTCAATTTTGTGACTTTGACATAAACAGTTAGTCTAACTCGTTAAAGAAAGAAAAATTACATGAACTAATATTTTGTTGCATATCCTTTTACAGAACATATTAACAACATATTCCCAAAACAGCTTCTAAACGGCATGGGATTGAGTTACCAAGAGTTTGTGCAGCCTGACGGGTTATTTTTGCCCATTCTTCTTGTAGCACAGTTTTTAAGTGTTTTTTATACCTAATATTGCGTTTCTAAGCAGATATTTCGAATTTAGATCGCAAATTTTCAATAATATTGAGGTCTGGGAACTAAGGTGGAGTATGCAATCGCATTTTATACTTGTATAATAACCGTAACTTCACAATTTCGGCTGTATGTTTGAGGTCGTTGCTTTGTTGAAAAATAGAATTTGATCCTAAACTCAGTTTCTGTGCACTTTGTTTTAAATTTTTATTCAGTATATCCAAATATTTTATTTTATCCTTTATGCCATCGATAAAAACCGAAATCCCCATTTCATTTGCAGACATAGAACCCCATACAAGGACTGAGCTTCCCTCATGCTTGACTGTAGAAATGGTGTTTGGGCAAGTAGTTCAAAATCAGGCTTTAACCAAGCGTAGATTCGACCATTACCTCCAAAAATATTAAATTTACGTTTGTCTCTGAATACGACTTTATTCCAAAAATCTATAAGCTTTAAAATATGCTTTTTAGCAAAAGCAATTGTTTTATCTCTATTGACTTTGGAAATGAAAGGTTTTTTATAGCTACAATTCCATTATAATGAGCTTTTCTGAGCACCCTTCTAAATGTTTCTGCTGAAACACTCTTCTCTATTGCTGTAGACGTTGATGTAACAATTTTTAGAGCAATCAATTTGTCTAAAAATGTTTCTCTTAGTCGTCGAACTATGAATTCCTTTTTCTTACTCTACCAGAGTTATTTGTTCAGACTTTTTATACTTTTGGATGATTTTTTGTACGCATCCATGACTACTCCAAGCATTCTTAGCAATTTAACGTCAAAAGTTGCTTTATTCACACATTCGAATCGCAAGTTTCGGGGTATCAACTCGTGTTTCAGTTCTAGAGCTAATTTTAAAAATTAAAAAAAAAAACATATAAAAACTTATTTATCTCATGGATATCAATTTTTGGTGCATTCCAGTATCAAATTTATTACACTGGTTCATTTAAAGAAAAGTACTGGCGGCTAAATTTAAATTTTTATGAAGTGTATACTCAATTTTGTGACTCAAATTTGGAACTTCAACATGGAAATTTAGCCAATTAAGTTATTATCATTTCCTCATTTTTATTTCCTCGCTTAATACATTCTATAATGAATATTTTAACATTCCTGTAATTATTAATATTAAATGAACATTTTAAGTTGCTATTTTAGACGTTTAATGAAGAACATGAGTGGTGTATACTCAATTTTGGGAGCCGCTGTATGTGTGTTTTGTGTTAATTTCGTGAATCGGCAGTACTATATAAGAGTATACGCATATTCGGAGTGCTTTTACTCTTATATTGTAGTTACATAAGCTTAAAAGCGCTTCGAATCTGAAGCTTCACATTTAAGAACCGCCATGCATTCTGTCTGTATTATAGAATCCGAAGAAAATTATGCACATTCCGTGTTAGGGGTCTATTCTGGTACCCCCGGTTGGGTTGGATTCCGCACGTTAACAACGGAACCCAACCGGGGGTACCAGAATAGACCCCT
>BGPR01005785.1:0-13626 GCA_013235015.1 Araneus ventricosus
TTCTCACTTTCTTCAATCTGATAATCCATTTTCACAGAATAAAAGTTATAAGACATAGTTTCGTGTTGCTTTTGTTCGATTTCGACACTGTAACAATGTTTGAAGCTTTTTGAATTCGGCTGACAGTGAATTTTTATTGAATATTTTTAAGGGGAAAGGCCGTACTAGATTTTTTTAAATATTTTTATGCCGATTACACCTTTTCATCTCGAAACAACTGGCCAGGATTTTATTTCACCGTTTCTTTGAGAAGCGAAGCATTAAGGGAAACCCCTATTCCAAATGTAGGGGAGACCGGGGCAGGTTTACACACTTTTTAAACTTTTATTTTTCTATTTTAAGGCTTTAAAGTTTTTCTTTCATTTTCATTACCAATTAATTGTTTAGACTATAAGGCATCTATTGTATATTTTTAAGTACTTAAAATTATTATATTTTTGTAATTACACCATTTTCTTTGCCACGATGTCACCTGTGCAAACTTGCCCCTTGACCGGGGCAAGTTTACACAATGCCTGGGGCACGTTTACACACCACCAAAAATGATTAAATAAAAAGCTTACAGTGATTAAAATGCAACAAATTAAATTCAAAGAAACCTAGTTTATTTCAAAAAGTACATAAAAAAGTTTAAACAATTACGGTGAATCCCTAACAGTTTTCAAAATCGCTCTCACAATTTTTACAAACAAAATATTTTGAATTGCCATTGGTAATACAGTCCTCATACTCCCAACTTTGACATTCGGTGCATTGTACCAACTGTTCGCCAAAACTTGATTCTTCGTATGGATTTAAACGGTAAATACACAGGCAATTTTCATCGTCATGCTCTTCATCAGAATCAAAAGTTTTCTTGGTTTTACGCTCAACATTTCCCAAATTTTCATTCAGAACAATGTTTTACCTTATTTTTAAATTTTTTATTCACACTGTTTTTTTTCATTATTATAATGTGTTCTTCGGGAGTTTACTGACTGAGACATAGTATGATGGGTTGATGCTAATTTCCTCTTTATTGATTTCTCCTTCTCTATTTGTAAAGCATTTTTTACAGGTGTATCTGTAAGAATTGATGTTTGTCTTTTTTTCCTACCTCTGTTACTTCTTTTCCTTGGCCCTGCTTTTTGAAATGGCCTCACATCTTCAGGTGTTGGGAATGAATTTGTAATGTAAGCGCCACTTGTACCAGTTGTAATAAAAATATAGCGATGTGGCAAGTTTACACACTGTGTAAACTTGCCCCATCGCCATCTTTTCGTTATAAGTCAGCATATAAGCTTTATTCATAATAAAAATAATCAACTAAATAGCTTAAAATAACCACAAAAGAACACCCTAACAGGATAACCCATAATAAGTAATAATATTGTAATAGTATGAGCTCTATTAAACCCAATAAGTAAGGGTAAAAATTTACTAAACAAGCTAACAAATCTGAAAAAGTTGTCCACTTCACGGTCCACTTTCAAGACTGACTCCAAACTGGCATGAGTATTAATGAAGGCCGTGACACTTCTCCTGAAATGACATGTGACGCCCCCGACTAATGGTATGTGAAATATAAGCCTTGTGTAAACTTGCCCCTGTACCAAACTTGCCAAGGTCTTTCCTACATATTGTTGTGGGAGAAGAGATTTCCTTCAAGTTATAATTTATGAGAAAAGGAAGAGGATATTTTTGAAATACGTTTTTCTTTGATTTCGCTTGGTTTTTAAAGACAGTAAATTTAAGGTTGGCAAGTGAAAAAGAGCATCATTCATCAGAATTTTTGTATCATCCACTAAAGCATTTAAGAAATCGACAATCATGGGCCTTAGCGAACAAATCCAGCGGAAAGCCGGACGCTCATTTCACAAAAAAATTAATGAAAATGTATAACCCTACCAGAATTTAATCAAATTCAAGATTTTATTTGTTTCGTTTTATTTGCAGTAAACTCTGTCGAAATAATTTTACTGTCATCCTATATACCCCTGAAATCTGCTGTGGACTATTCCGAGCAAGGGACGCTACGTTTCATAGTAATGCTCATGCTTATGGCTCAGATGATGTTTCGGTGTGTCTGATGGCGGAAGTATGTGTTTTTGTGCTTGTCATAACGAATGTTTCGTTTCTCCGTGTCCAACACTAAAAAGGACTTTATTCCCAACTGCAATGCTATTCTATTGATTGACTCTGCATCTAGTGTTCTACGAAATTGTCTATCAAACCTTTGACGAACGCAGGGGTTACGTCATTAATACATTGGATGCTCAGGAAAATCGCGCTCTGCAAATTTAGCTTTTTATGGAAAAAATGTATCCGGTATATTTCAAATTAAGAAAGTATGTATATTTTAAGGGGAGTTGGAACCCTAAGTCTGTTAACCCTAACCCTGTTACTTCGCTGTACCTTTTTTCAAAATCTGTTATAGATATGCTTGAAATTTTTTATATAAGTAAAGTACATCTTTCTCATTATAATGAAACGATTTTTGATAAAAAATCAAAAATTTATTTTTTGAATTTTTTTTGTGTCAATACAAAAAATGTGAAATTGACCATTTCGATATACCTTTTCTCAAAATCTGTTATAGATACATGTTTAAAACTTTTTATACAAGTAAAGTACACCTTTCGGATTATACTGATACGAGCTTTTTCTAAAAACTCAAAATTTTATTTTTTGTAATTTTTTGTGTCAAAATAGGGTAAAATTTCACTATGTCTAAGTAAATATTTTGTAAATTTATAAAAAATTAAATATTAACTAGAAGCTCATTTCAATATGATGAGAAAGTTGTATTTTACTTCCATAAAAAATTTCAAACGTGTATCTGTAACAGATTTTCAGAAAAGGTACATAGAAGTGGCCAATTTAACATTTTTTGTGTTGACACAAAAAAAATTGTAAAAAATAAATTTTGAAATTTAAAAAAAAAATCATTTTACTATAATTAGAAATATGTACTTCAATTGTATAAAAAATTTCAAACATGAATCTATAACAGTTTTGAGAAAAGGTCCATCGAAGTAACAGGGTTAGGGTTAACGGACTTAGGATTCCAATTCCTCTTAAACAAACCTAAAAATTTCCGTAATCAGGAGGAAAAATGAAACAAAAGTTAAGAGAAAGGATTTTTATTACTACTTAATAAACAAATGCATGATACAATCATTCTTTTTTTAAAAGCTGGTCATTTTCGATTAGGACAATGGCTGACGCATTTCTTTCTCAGTTTCGCGGTAAGGAGTGTATCAATTGGATCAATCATCACTGGAAATTCAGAGAGTTACTCTACCTTCATTAACAATTTGTTTAACTTCTTGTATGTAAGAGGGGCTTTATCTCCCCTTTCGCTGTCGGCTGGAGTTACAAGGTCGTCCAATTCTTGATTCGCCGTTCTCGATTAATTCTTTGACTTCTTCTTAAATATCTAAAAAAGAAATGCTTTATGGCAAAACTTTGGCTTCATTTGCTTATTTAAAAATCTGAAAAAATACAGGGAGGGTCTGTCTCGTCTGTAACGAATTTTTAGATTTCGTGAGGCCTTGTGCAACCGGCTGAGCCAGAGCTGAGGCCGCCTCACTTTTAATTAATTTGGTTTTTAACCGTCTGCAAATAGTGTTGTTGTCTGTGGAGCAGCCAATTTTTACCTTTTCACATGTTTTCTCGGTTTCCCACTGGGTTCTACCGGTCTTTGCAAGAGTGTTTCAATGTAAATTGATTTTGGATTTCTTAACATTCTTATTTATGTCTATTCTCCTTTATATATATTATTTTTCTCTTTTGTATTTGTATATACTATTGAACGCTGCTTGTGTTTATTCACTGTGTTGGCCACTGCCTTTGTATTATTATTTTTCCATGTAATTTTTTTCTGTATGTTTTCTTTTGTCATAAAACTTTTGTGTTTTTTTTCTTTTGTGGTGTGTATCTTGGTTTCTGTGTATCACTTGCCGTTTGGGATTTTTTGTTTATAATTTTATTATGGCTATGCCTTTGAAATTTTCGCGGCCCCTGTTTTGGATGTAGTATGTATTTATTTCATGATTTCTGTGTCCCCTCCGATCCGTGTTATGGCCTTACACCCTTCCGGATAGGCTGGGTCGGAGTGGGTGTTAAATAAAAAAAATTTGCTTCATGGAAAATCTTTGGCTTTATTTGTAATATGGCCACTCGGTCGACCCTCTGCAGCGTGAAGTATTTGAATGAATTTCTAGTGTTGGACAAATTAAATGGAAGCAATAAATTAAGACCATGCGTATAAGCAAAATAACGTTCTACAAATCCGCGTTCGGCAAGGATTTACTGCACTAGTATAGCGTCAAAGGAAGGAACCATATATTAGAAGTTCCGTAATGTTATGGCAGAAACATTCACTAAAGAATAATATTTATGTTTTGCTTTCAATCATTTGTTTCATATTCACAATTAATTCATAGATCCGATAAATTATGGTCACATTTCGGAAAGACACAGAGCTAGCTATTTTGGGTATGAGTCTCATATTATTGAACTATAACCATAAGTAACGCTTACAGACTTAATGTTCTTGTATTTTGAACAGAACTTGTTGGAGCCTTATGTCATGATGCGCAAGTTATGTACGAAACCCCAGACAGAATCCCACCCTATAAATTTCCACCGTCTCCAACATGAAAAACTTGTGCACCAGGTTCACAAACACAGTACATTTTAGTAAGAAGGAGTCTTGAATCCGTTATTCTCCTATCCGAAGCTGAGACTGCCACCAGCCCATCGCGGACGCTTTTCTTATTTATAACTAGCCGCCTTCGGCGACCAGCTTATTCGCCGGAAATATGATTCCAATAAAATCTTGGATCATTTTATATTCATGGTTCCCATAACAACGTAATTTTAAACTTCAGATTGTGGTAGATATTTAACCCATTTTCCTGTAGTGGCCTTGTAGCTACTGTTCATTTTCTACTGAAATGTCCCTAATGGACTCAAATAACTGACAATGTCATGTAACATCTAATTGTACGTTGTCAGAGCTATCTTCACATTTTATTCCTCGTGCAAGATAGATATCGTTTAGATATTATATAATTTAAATATTAGATAATTTAATTAATTATTATAAAATTCGCAATATAGTAAATGTGTATGGACTATAAGTATCCTTATAATGCATTGTAACATGGAAATAAACCGCTTATCAAATCTATTAAACATTTTTGAATGAATATTAATGTGCACCTAAACTCTTAAAATTAACCGAATGAAATTGTAACTGCGCCCGATGATGCATTGCGTGACAACTGATCGATGTCTAATGGCAGATTTGCAATTCAGGAGTGAAACGCTTGCTTAGAAACTTCGTTGTTGGTTTTGAATAATTTCAGATTCTTGTGTTCTCACCACACAAAATTTTTAATGAGAACAGTTGCCATACATTAAGAATTCCTAAACTAAAACTGATTTTCTTTTTAAATGTTGCTGAACCACACCAGAAAAATGGAGAAATCTTAGGATTCTCTAAAGAGTTTATAAAATTAAGACTGTGAAGTATTTTCTTCGCGATGGAAAAATTCAGACTTTGACGTCAAATTAATTTGTTATTAAATACCGTATAGTTCGTCAAGAACAGGTTATTAAAATATAATCGATTACTGGGTTTTCGTAAGGTATGATTCAGATTGATATTTAATCTGTTAGGAATTACAAAGCAAATATTTATTTTAAAAATCAGATGAGGAAATTTTTTTTTAAGTATGATAATTAAAAATTCTTATTAAATTTCTGCATCGACTAAATTCACAAAGTTAGGAAATGGAAGGTAAAACTTTCTCTAAAAAAATTTCTCTAAAATATGTATCTGTTTTATATTTTCAAATAAATAATATCAAAACTATTAATTTTTTGTTTTTATTTTTAGAACGAGATATTACATTTTGAATATTTGTGCACGTACGTATATTTAAAAAAAATCGACGGGAGGCTGTCTCTGCAAAACGGCCGCTGGGATTGAGAGGCGTAGACTTACTTACCTTACTCAGCTGTGACTCTGTGGCTAAAGTAGCTGTATGTGACTATTAACTCTATAGTCCATAGTGGCTATTAGTCTAGTGTGACTATGTGACTCTATCTAAGTAAAATTCTTCATGATTTTCACCAAATTTGCAACTCTACTCTGACTAAACCTTAATTCCTAATTCTAAAATTATTTTTGCAATCTTCAGTGTTCACCTTTCTCCGTTAAATGAAACTAAAACCAACTCTCTGTGTTATTTGGTTGCGGAGCTATAAGCGTTTAACGTCAGCACGAAATTAGACGTAATTCACAATTCTTGAGTAATATTTCGTGCGATCAGTGAATGAATTGCCTTAGTCTGTGTGCGGGCGCATCGGTCGATGTGACGTCATCAAACTTTTTTGTGATTTTCACCAACTTTGCAGCTCAACTGTGAATAAACCGTAATTCCAAATTCTAAAATTCTTCTTGCAATCTTCAATGTTCACCTTTCTCTGTTAAATGAATACTAAAACCAACTCTCTATGTTATTTGGTTGCGGAGCTATAAGAGTTTAACTATAGAGCGAAAAGCGTCATAATTTTTTTCTTTTCCGACACTCCATTAGACCTCTATGGAGAGACATAAGTCTACGTCAAAAAAAAGAAAGATATTCGAACCTCTACTGACATGATAATGTGTTTGATTTGATTCATCTGCATTAGCCACTGTATTCTGTACATAACGATTTTACATCGCTCAGTTTACAGAAAGAATGACAGCCTAAAAAGATTATCATGTTTAAAAGCATCCAACACTTTGAAATACGTTTGTATAAACTGAAAAAATTCGTTTTTCGAGATTACTAAATCGAGAGTTATTAAAATATTCTCATTGATTATACAAAATCTTGCTATTTTGTTGCACGCGACTATATAAAGAAGAGATATCGCAGCTTAATTATGTTTAAAACAAATTTCGAAAAATTTATTAAAAGTAAGGGAAAAATTGCATGGAAAACAGATTGGTTAGCTAGTGTTTTGAATTGAGAAGCTATTTTTTAATTAGTGTAAGAATGGTTGCTACGATGTCATATTCCTCAAAGTTATGTAGGAAAAACGTTAAAATTTCAATTAATTAATTAAAAATAATTAAAATTTTGGAAAACTCTTCTTTAATCAGCACTTACTACCCACGAAGTAACTACGTACCACATTTGGTTGCTCTAGGTCCAATGGTCTGTCCTGTACAGTGTTTTGGATGATGCATGCCTCAATTTACGGACAACATGCCAGCTAAATAAGCTTTATGTTAATACTAACGATAATGGTAATTTAGTGCCAATGAGTACCGCTACATATGAAGTACCATTGCACCTCTGCATCTAATTGTTTATATACTTGTTTTAAATCACTGGAAATTATATAAATTTAGTTAAGAATTTCATATCTCGCGTTCTGATCATCCGATTTTTCCCGAGTTGGTTTTAAATGTCTCGATGTCCATCCTATAATCCGTTACCGAATGTCTTTTGAACCTAACAAGAAATTTAATTTTTGGTCAATTTTGGCGGGAATTGAAAAGAATGCAATTTAGTTGAAAATTCATATATCGCGTTCTAATCATCCGATTTTCCCCAGGTTTGTTTTAAATGTCTCAGTTTCCATCCCCTAAACCGGTCCAGTAGAAATTTTTACATAAATGTAATTTAATTTTTCTTCAATTTCGGCCGGAATTGAAAAAAAATGTAATTTAGTAAAAAAATGAAAACACACTTTCTAATGATCCGATTTTCTCCAGGTTTATTTTAAATGTGTCAGGTTCCATCCCCTAATCCGTTTACGAAATAAATTTGAACATAACAGAAAATTTAATTTTTGATCAATTTAGGCCGGAATTGAAAAAAATGTATAACCACTAAATATATATATATATATATATATATATATATATATATATATATATATATATATAATATTTATACTTTATTTCTCTTAGATGTACAAATTTTTATTATAAAATGGAATTATACAATTGTATATAAATTAGTTCGATAATCTGAAAAATATTCCGTTAAAATAATTTAATAGCATATAAATAAAAATAAATTCGCATATAAATTTCGCATATTTATTTCGATCTCTTTCATTATTCAAAAATTAATTAATGGCTTTACCAATTTATCCCATTAATTGTAATTTTTTTGTAGTTTTTATAAATTATTTCCTACGTTGTTTTCATTTGTATAATTATGTATAACTCTTTAATTTCAATCTTTCAGCAAAGATTATACTGTTATATTTATTATGATGTTTGAGTCGATACTGTAAATTTGGTTTCTTTCAAACAATTCCTTGAAGCTTAATCATCAATTAATTTTTTCATAAGAACATAAGCAACTTCTATAAAACTTTGTAATTTTTATACCTATTTCAAATATTGTAAAATTATCATCGTTAATCATTTTTATTTCTTGTGTAATTAAACGTAGCGTAGTGTAATGTTTCATGATCGAATACCAATAAAAGAAAATTGTGTTAGAACTGTTATAAAATAATAATAGAAATCTTACTCTTTCGGCTGACAGTAATGGTAATTCTGTTCATGTATTAATCAGTTATATATTTTAAGACTCTTGATTTTCCTTTCAAATTTCAATTGATTAGAATTAGAACAGCCATCAACAAGCACTGAATAACAACTTATGTCTATTGCTTTCGAATTAAACTTCCACCAACGCATTACTTTTTTTGACTCCAAAAAGCAATCACAATTTCGATGACACAATATCTTTCATACCCATCAGCCTCCAACCGACTTTTGAATCCGTGCATTACCGTCAAAATGATATAAATTGCTGCTTTATCCGTAAATTCCTGAAATATTGCACTAGGTAGGATTTAGAGATTAAATAGCAACTCAGTCGGTAACGTAGTTAAGATGGATAGATATATTGAACTAATCGGCTTAGTAGTCGTATTGAGATATTCAACACAATTCGTAGAAATTCACTCTATGAAAGCATTCTCAAACAGCTTATCTGGAGTATTGAAAGCAAAATCCAAATGGATTTCAGTGATTTAAAGAGTTTTGTCTTCCTTTCCATTAGTGTAAACACGATTTAGAACTTATTCTTTACACAAAAGCGAGGAATACAAGCATTAGTGCAGTATGTTCCGTATTGTATGAATGAAATAGCAAAGATTTTAAACAAAGGCAGACGCTTCCTTCGAACTATTCAATCTTTAATACATGGTGAATCCTGTTGTTGTTTGAATTTCTAAAAGTATTTTCGTTAAATAATATGGCAAGAATGTAGCTTTTTTTAAATTATATTTTGCCCACTCATAAACAGATTCAGAATTTTTACGTGTTCTCAACAATTTTAAATAGGTATAAGAAATTTCTATATTAAATATACTTCGCTTATTTTTTAACCAAACGTGTTCGAAATAATTGTTCTTTATTTTTATTCTTTTATACTCATTATCCATGAAAATCCCAGAGTATTGTCTAATCTCTTCGTATTTAAATTGGGTTCGACAAATAACTCGCTACGTCTCACAAGCACAAACATTCATTTCCACACATCTTGTTAGCATATATACACTGACATTAAAACGAATCACGAACAAGAATACAGATGAACACTTTCTAGAACATATTAACAAGTTCTCGAAGAACAATGAAAGAAAAATTTAAAAGCAGAATGTTCACAATTTTCATCAAAAGCCGCCAGGAAACTATTTCACATTTTCTAAAGTTCTAATAAAGTAATAATATATGAGAGGGCCTTGTATATTACTTGGAAAATATTCAAGAATGAAAAAAGTTAAATTTGAAGTTAGGAAAATGCGTTATTAGTTTTAAACTATCAATCCTCACCATCTAACATTCTCCTCGAAAGAGTAATAATGAAGCACTTCTTGTATCGGCCAAACAGCAGTTACTATGGATGCATCCGATTTAATTGTTATCAACTTTATTGTACTCAAAAAAACTGTACTATACTCAAAAAAACTGTACTGTACTCAGAAAAACTATATTGTGCTCAAAAAACTGTACTTTACTCAAAAAACTATACTGTACTCAAAAAAACTGTACTGTACTCAAAAAACTATACTGTACTCAAAAAAACTGTACTGTACTCAAAAAACTGTACTGTACTAAAAAAACTGTACACTTTATTTGTTAGCTTATTACATGTCAGTTTTTGACATCCTTAGTTATCTCACATTCGTAGAATTTTAAATTTTCGCTTGAGCCTTCATCATAAAATCTTTATAAAACATTTGAAACGTTTTAGGAAGGCATTCGGCCTGAAGAAGTTCATAAAGTTTCCTGATAATCTAGACGCTTATACTCACGGATGTGGTATACACTCATTTTGGAAGGTATTTCTTTAATTTTCTAACAAAAACAGTAAGCATTTTCTCAAGCAATCGGAGTGTATTTCTCTCACTGAGTAGAAAACACCTGTCAGAGCTTTAAAATTCTATATTTTCAAAAGTAAGATAATGTTCTGAACTTCGTCTCTTCTTCATGAGAGACGTGAAATTAATTCAGCTATAGAACTAAATATAATTTGGAAACATTTTTGTTCATTGCATATTGAAAAAGGGTTGGTGCTGGCTGATTCCTTGAGGGCTTTCCATATTTGGCGATTGCTCTGCACCCAAGAAAACGTTTTCTTTGTATTAAAATATTAAATAAAAGTATCCAGTTCTTGTGTTTAATAAAAATCAAGATCACTTAGAAAACAATCTGAGTAAAGTCAAAAAAAAAAAATACTGAGACCTTGTAATTTTCTTTTTTTGCGCTAAACAAAATAGACCTTTCTTAAAAAAGATAAAAAAGAAAGAAAATTTGTCTTGTCACTTAGATTTTTTCATTCTCCTCTTCCAGTCTTCAATAAATGAGACATTGGAAACAAATTCTTCATCCCAACTGATATTCTTCGTGTATAGATTTAAAAAATCAGTATAATGCTCACCTAAAAATCTGTTGAAAAGATCTCTGGACAATTAACATTTCACTTTTTAATCAGAGAAGTCTGTCGTCTGAAACAGACTACGTTGATTTTAAATTAGGTCGGCGTCTTTTCTCTACTTTTTTCCACTTGAGAACAAATCATTGCCCGAAATATTACCAGGTGAAGTCAGTATAGATTTAACAGTCACTCTTAAAGATGGAACAAAATTAAAATAGCCTTGAAATACATTGACTAGAAAGGGGACGCCTCGCATATGGACGAGATGCTTTGCATGGCATGGCGTGAATTGCGGCTAAAAAGACGGAGAAGTATCTTACTGGCGAAAATTCATTCTTGTATCTTTTAAAGAAGCCTAACTGTTTTGCCTTTATAGAATGTTTTAATACTGTTTTAATTTTTTAATAAGTTGGGTTTAGTTTGTTAGTTTATTGGTTGTTTATATTTTGTCTTTTCAGATTGTTTTAATACTGTTTCACTTTTTTTAAGGGAACATCTTACCTTCTCGGCATTTTTTTATTTGAAGTATTATTGAAAATGTTTTGATAGTATTGAGACTTAACGATCATACAAAGTCATCTTGAGGAGAAACAATCCATTTTTATCTGCTCGTTTAGTTGAAATTTAAATTTTTTAAAGAAAAAATCAGTTTTTTAAAATCCCTACTACTTTTTCAAATATCAATATTTTTGCTTCAAATTTTATTTGTAGATTCAATAAAATATATTACACAAAACTGTGCATGGTTTTTAAGGAGTATCTAATAGACGCTTAAATATAGATATTTTAATGAATTATGTGATGAAAAATGAGAAAATTTATCAGTACTTTATTTTATATCTTGCAGATAAAAAATTAAGCAACTGAATGCTTATTGCGCATGCATAGTTTTATCATATATATATATATATATATATAACGATAAACGTGTACAAAAAATTTGAAGGCTCTATCTTAAAAAGGAAAAAGCCTAATCATTTTGAAAATATGAAAGTTCAGAAAAGGCAGATATGGAGAAAAAGCCATTTAAATTTGTTATTTGCGTATGTTTTTCATTAGTCATCGTAAATAAAAATCTAAATAACTTCTGAAATATTAAAGGATCAAATTTGAAATTTTGATGTAATAAGTAGAATGATAAGAGCAACGAAATGAGCCAATAAAATGAAAATTGTTATTTTGGCCATTTTCTGGGTAATGCCCCCTTAATATGTTAAGCCTACTTCTGTAAAGGCGAAACTTTTTGTGAAGAGGGTTAAATTTCGTTCATTATTTTTTTAACCAGCCTGTGTGTCACTAAGTCAGTGGCTTGACTTGGAAAGGAGGGTGGGAAGAGGGTGTGATAGAAAGGGTGCTAATAATTTGGAAATACCAGAAATTTGTTAATTTTCAATTTCCCAAATTTGCGTATTTTCAGATAGTTTCTTCATATTAGGTTCATATTCCGTATTCATTAGTTTAACGCATTTCGCAGTCAGTTAATTTACAAGTTTATCTCTGTCGGCAGATTTTACAAAATTCATCGATGAAAACAATTTTTCAAGCTAAAAATGTGGACCCAAACATCGTTAAAAGAGGATTTGCAAGTTTCTTCATTGATATAAAATTATTTGGTAAAGAATATAAAGAATATATTTTATAGATTCGACATCAGATATTTATACTTTAACTTTTTTACTATTTTCGATTGCCTCTTCTCTCTTTTATGATATGAAAAATAAGTTTGTAAAAATCAACTTTTGTGTCATTTAAAAATCCTTTGTGGCCCAGTGTCTGACCTGCGGGTCATAGGTTAACAACGGGTTGAATACTACAATAACGAAAACACGCAACGAGTGAAATACTACAATAAAGTACAATAAAATTAAAAATAAATGTTACGAATGGAAGAATATGCGTTTATAATCTATAAGAAATAACTTCAGCGTACTAATCCTTTGTATCCACTATCATAATTGGTAAATTTCTTGGTAGTATATGTTCTCTTTTTATTTTGATATATGGTGTATCATGTAAGACATTAAATTTAATACGCGATGCAAGGGATTCTGCATCAAAAGTGTTCCCTTTTTTTCTTTCCTTATTATCTGACATTTTCACTTATCCGACACTGGCCATTCCCGCTTAAGACGAATAGATTAAGCTCTGCTTTAACAGTTACGCAACATGTGAAATACTACAATAAGGTACAACAAAGTTAAAAAGAAATATTAACCCTTTGAACGGCAAAAATATTTCAGCTGAATGCTTTGAAAACGGCCTCTCTGTAGCTAAATGGTGAACGCAAATGTTTCGGAGCCGGTTATCTGCTAATAAACAGAGAGCAACTTTCTACGCCGGAGCCGGTTTAACAGTAATAATCGAAGAACGACTTTCTGCGACGGAACCGGTTTTAGAATAGTCATCAGAGAGCGACATTCCACGTTTCAGCCGGTTGAAGGGTTAAGAATGGAAGAATATGCGTTTATAAGAAATAACTTCAGCGTACTAATCCTTTGTATCCACTATCATAATTGGTAAATTTCTTGGTAGTATATGTTCTCTTTTTATTTTGATATATGGTGTATCATGTAAGACATTAAATTTAATGCGCGATGCAAGGCATTCTGCATCAAAAGCGCTCCCTCTTTTTCTTTCCTTATTATCTGACATTTTCACTTATCCGACACTGGCC
>BGPR01005785.1:37684-52237 GCA_013235015.1 Araneus ventricosus
TTGCTGACAAGGGGGGAGGGGGGGTCAAAAAATACCAAAAACATGCTTACGTAATATTTGAACGGCCCCAAAGTGAAAAATGTAGCAGGATAATTTATTGCTATATAACCCGCAATCAAAGGATAAATCACTGTCTATCAGCTAACAGGAAATTTTGAATAGATCTGGTTTTATATAATACTAGCAGTATGCGGACGGCGTTGCAAGTGGAATCAGGACTTCAACAAAATGAGAAAAAAACGCCCACAATGACATGAGCAAGTTTTGAAAACAAAATCAAAACAAGATACACATTATTGATTTTCCCGCTGATTTTTTTCACCATAATGACAGTTTAACTGTAGGAAAACAGGAAAGAGTACGTTGATCCAAAACAATATTATAAAATTGCAACACGAAAATCGTTATTAGACAGCAAGCAAAATATGCGAGACAATTAAACACGTTAAGATACTGCCGTGAATAATATCGAAGTCGTTAAGTTGAAGGTTATGAGGTCACCTGCGCTCTACACCGTCAGCCAATTAAATTGCCAGCAGCGTTCTGGAGAAAATGTCGCGGGAGGAAACTCGCTAGAGAAAAATATCTTTCAACTGACCAGGAAAAAATTAATTTTAAAAAATCGGGAAAAGATATTTTAACAGTTCTTGTTTTAAATCCGGCAGAGCCGTTTCAGTTATAAGCTGAAAAAATTGAAAATAATCGTTTTATTAGAACATCGGAGCAAATTTAAAAACAAAAATAGAATTTCGATGGCAAAACTGACTATTTTTTAAAAATTTCTCAAAAATTCAGTAAATTACGTTTGAAGCTCAAAACAAATTTCATTAGAAAGAAAATAGTTTGTTCTATCCGATGGTGCAACAATTTTTTCGAACTAAAATCAGAAACGCAACTGTGGACAAAAATGTTTCAAAAATCACCCAAAAAAGCACAAAAAATTAAATAAAAAATTTCCCAGATTAAATTTTAAAATTCGGGCTCCGAGGTCTATTAACTCACCTTTACGACTACCTGTGAGCCAAATTTCATGGCTGTGAGTGCGATAAATTCGTCTGGAAATCGCACGCACGCACACAAACATTGCCTTTTATAAGTATAGAGTAGCAGCACGCGCACGGCGTTGCCCGTGGAATCAGGACTTCAACAAAATGAGAAAAAAAAATCGCCCACAATAATACTAAAAAGTTTTGAAAACAAAATCAAAACAAAAGATTCAAATTATTGATTTTCCAAATTATTTTTCTTCGCGATAATGACATTTGAACTGTAGAAAACAATACAGAGTATCATAAACTTTGAAGCCACATTATGTAAATAGCTCCTTGAAATCATATTTCATTTCCTTCTTCTCCAACTAAAGATATCAGAAAAGAATAATCTGTCGACGCGAAGCAAAGAGGTTATGATGTCACGTGGTTTCGACGAAATGCATGTTGGGAAAGTACGTCACGCGACCTTGATTACGAAGAATCGTGAAGGGAATTTTGAAACGAAATTTTTTTAACACTTCAGAAAAAATAATTAAAACCAACCAACTGCTCAGTTTTAACCATTCGTGTTTAAAAGTTTAAAATCAAGGAGAAACATTATATTTATACAGCAAATATAAAACAACACATAATACTAAATAAAAAATTTTCTAGATAAAATTTTAAAATTCTGGCTTAGAGGTGTATTGAGTCACCATTAAGACTACTTGTGTACCAAATTTCAAGGCTGTAAGTGATATAGATTCGTCTGGACATCGCACGCAAACACTGCCTTTTATAAGTATAGATAAAATATTTTATATATATTTAATATATGTAAAAGAGCAATTTTTGAGCATGTATGTTCGTTTTTATTTTTTATGCACCCCCAGACCATTTGGCTTACGGGAGCAAAATTTGTCACTATGCTGGATTAGCACAAGAGGAAGCTAACGCCGTAAAAAGATTTTTTAATTCGAATTCAATTTTTATTTATTTAGTTTTAAGTGGTAAAGTAAAGCAATAAGCAATAGAGCAAATAAAAATTTTTAAGTGATTTTATGAAATATAAACACAAACCAACACAATAAGGTTTTTTTTCACCTGCTTATTAAAAAGCACCAATTTCACATTATGTCTCGAAGAAACGTCCCCCATCCTTCAAATGCCCTTGAACTTTTGAAAACCCAAAAGTCTCCGAAACCAATAAACTTTTCCTAAACTCCAACCCAACTCGACGCAGAGTTGGCCAATCACAGCGTGAATGTGGGGCAAGCCATCGTGTCGCCACCAGCTGAGAGAGAACGCATTTTCGGTTGTGTAACGCGAAAGCAGCTGCCACTCGGACAACAACAAACTTCGTGTTCTCTCAGGAGGTGACCAACTCTTCGCGGGTGTCATAAACGGCTCCCTGTCATTTCCAGGTGACCACGTGACAGGCGACCACAAAAACACCCCCAATAAACTGATGTCCTTTGTCTGGATGAGAAGTTTTTCCTGTGGAACCAATTTTTCTTTTCTGTGAGGAATATATTTTTATGTGTGAGGCGCAGAACCGTAAACGGGAAGAAAGGGTGTTGCTGTTATCGACAGGAATTGCTATAAACAAAAGGTTCCCCAGTTTAGGGGAAATTTGTATCGGCTGCCTGGGAAATGTAGGGAAGAATAAATGGTTATTACGTAAGTGAGGAAATGGAATTGTGATACTTTTTCTGTTGCCATTGTTGGCTGGGTAATAAAAACCGATGCTTAATGCGAGAATCTTTATTTAAGGTAATTTGCTTTGAGAGGCACATACTGATCTCATTACTAAGAATCCCAAAGGATGTAAATAGATGAAAGAAAACAAATATCGTAAAAATTTATTCCGCCAGTCCCTGTGTAATTTTCCTGAAATTCGGAAGAGCAGAAGTATCTTCTTTCTAAGCAACTATTAGAATGAACATGCTTTTTACAAGGCAATAAAAGCTATTTCATAGCAGGATTCATAAGGTAAATAGTTTCTCCTTTTATAGTAAAAAGACATTACAGGAGATTTAAAACTATTTTAATAAACAATATATCAGAAGAAATAGTAAATCAGTTATTAACCATTCATATTTGTGGTGTAAATTAATTTTTGTCATTTTGTGATTTACAGAAAGAGAGAAAGATGCTTTATTTTCCCAGGATATTCGTCTGATACAAACTATCAAAAGGAATAAAACAAAAAATAAGAAATACGCAGTTCGGGTCTGCGCCGTAGACTTTTCGTGAAAACGTGGGGATAAAATTACAAAACTAGTGTTTCGTATTAATATGTAACTTAATTATAAACCTCTTTAATACAATATTTGCACATAGTACTATAATGGTTATAGAATAGATAAATCACAAGCTACCACAGACCCTTGCTACATGCGATAAACTTGTGATTTATCTATTCTGTAACCATTATACTACTAAGTGTAAATATTGTATTAAAGAGGTTTATAATTAAGTTACATATTAATATGAAATAAATATTTTGTGATTTTATCCCGACGTGGTTTCACGAAAAATCTACGGCGCGGACCCGAACTGCGACTTTCTTATGTTTTCTTTAGAGTAGCTTTTGATGGCGCCATCTGTTGACAGTATATAGAACTGCATTTCACGTATGCGCAGTAAAACATTATTTACTACAAATTCTCATATTTCCCGTAATATTCAAATTTTTGAATTCAAATTTTAATACAATGTTTCTTTTACGTATTATCAAGTATTCTGTAAGTTTCGTACAATTCGAAATAAAACTCTGCATATTATAATCAAAAAAACATGCGGAGTTTGAAATTTTCAATTTAATACCGATTTTTACTTATATTCTGAAGAATATTTTTATTGTCTCTATTTGGGTCCTAGCAATACTCCTCAAGCTCTTTAAAATGACACCAGAATCAACCTCCCAGCTAAAGGCGTTTCCACGCTATGTACGCCTTACATAAAGAAAATTCATAACAATCACACTGGTACGATGACGTCACAGGCAAAACAAATACTATGCGACAAACTTCTACAGATATCATCTATCCGTTGTGGAGTCAACCATTCATTCCGCATTATTAGTCTCGTAGTTATTAGCGATTCAAATCTGACGGTTTTTGTCACACAAGAAAGTTCGACCGACAATCTCTGTAACGAGCGGAAAGATGTTTTCATGTCAACATAGAAGATATCCAATCCAACGATTATAATTAAAAAATATCTTCATATTAAGCATTTTACATCCATCATCATCAGTCTGCTCGATACTTATAATTATTGGATATAATTCTCCCACGGGGACTCATATTCTTTAGGTGAGTTCGTGTGCCCCAGTTACGAGGTACCTAGGTATTTGGTCTTCTTTCAGATTTGCACTTCCTTTTGTTCTTTGCTCTGTGCTTTCCATTTCAATCCCTCGATGTTAAGCTAAAATGCATGAGATGCTGAGGTTGCCCTGTTTGCTTCTAATGTGGGACTGACTCTTAAGCCATAAAAGCATACAACAACAACATAATCTTAATTATAGAAAAAAACAGAATAAGTAATCCCAAAAGCGGTAGAAAGAAAAGAAATCTTATCGTTGATTGGTTCTAAAAAAGCATATACAGCATTGCTATCCCAAAATTCCTGCTGAATAAGAATATTTGAGATTTTTCAACCCCGTCATTAAAGGTATTAGGCTGAAAGAAAATTCCTAAAAAAATTCTTTCAGGTACAAACATTCTGATGATAATTTAAATTTTCCTTGTTGTGCAAGCCCACGTCGGTTATTTAGGCAACGAATGCGCAGACCAATTACCCAAAGCAACCATCTCAAAAGGCGACCCTTTCTTTCTACCTAAGCCACTTTCCTACCTGAAATCTGAGATTAAGTCAGCTGCTTTAAACATCTGGCAAGACAACTGGGATAACGGAGAAACTGGCCGCAGTACACACGATATAGTGCCCAGGGTCTCAAACAAGCCATTAGGATGGAATAGAGAAGAGCTAATGTTCGTTACAGGACACGGGCCCTTCCGTTCATACCTTCATCGCTTCAATTTTCAAACACATGACAACTGCTCGTGCGGAGAAAAAGGAGATCCAATGCACTATGCTACAAAATGTCGGTTTACCCTCTCCTGGCATTTCCAAACTCCTACAGTGTCGCTTAAATTACAGTGGTTGAAAAACATTCTCACGAACATCTTATCAAGAACCCGACTTCGACTCCTAATGTGTTTCATATGTGATGAGAACAATCTCATTGTAGAGGATAATAATTGAGCACTCATCCACCCAGACTGACATACACTTCCGGCTAATTATGACTTTTTTCCCCTCTACGTATTTTTTTCTATTTCGTATTGTTTTCTATGTTGTTCTGTCCATTGTATGTTTCTTTTTCATTTTTATTTGTTTTTGTACCTGCTACTTGTTTATGTCCTTTCTTTAATAAAATAAAATTCGCCTCCATCCATCCAAACCGGAAAGGAGCCAAATGGATCTAAACACGGGGATGTAGGTGGTGTAATGTAATGTGTCTAATACAATCAAACCCCGTTATAACGAACCCTCAACGGACCGACTCAGAAGTTCGTTCTAACCGAGGTTCGCTGTATCCGTATTTGAAAAAAAAATGCCCTAACATGCTAAGATGTTACTTCTATAATAGACTTTTTAATAACATAATATTTTCATTAGTAATTAGGGACAAACTAAGTATTAAATAATATACTCAGTAATAAACAAATTAAACGTTTACCTTTCTTACTTATTTGCTAATCCACTACATTGAAAAAAGATGTTATTTGTGGTTGAAAAGTTTTCGATTTTATATACAACTCGTCAATTTTTTATCCTCTATTTTAAACAGGCTCACAATATGTTCGTCGATGTTTCCTGTGGCAAAAAAATTGTTCAAAACGTATTTGCATCTGCAATCGAAGGCCATGGTTCGTCTTGTTCTTCCTCCACATCTGAAGACGAATCTGCAATAGAGTTGTTTTTTTTCATTTACCAATGCCCCGATATCGTCCTCACTCACTTTTCCAAATGTAATGACATCGTCGTCACAACATTCGAAATGTTCGATTTCATTTTGAGAAAAAGCTTTCACTCCGTGCTTTTCTGCTCCGATAGAAAAAGCTTTTCTCGTGCCAACGTTAACCATGATCACTGCAAAGTTCATAGAATGATAAGCTAAGAAATTAAACAAAAATGGCAGAGAAAACACGTGATTGCTTCTGGATCGTCTGACCAGAAAGTCCCCCCTTCCCTGGTTGACACTAGGCCAGGTGTCCACAGGGGGGGAGGGGAGATAGAAACTGTAAAGAGCCTTGCCTGTTGTTCCTTTGTCCCACTTATGGGGTTAGCAGCGACTCTAACAAAGGTGCAACAGGTTAAGAATGTGGTCTCTGAACCAGAGTATTTCATGCAAAAGGGGCAACTCTTGTAGAAGTTGGGTTGACTTGAGCACAATTAGTAAAGAATGTCCCTTCGGGCAAGTGAAAAGTTTGCAGTTTTAGAAATTTTCAGTTCGCTATAACCGAGTCTCTAGCGTTTGCTGTTCGTTGTAAACGTATAAAAATACATTGTTAACATAGGGCTTCAGTTGGGACCATGTGAAAGGTTCGCTGTAACTGAAGGTTCGTTATATCCCTGGTTCGCTATATCGCGGTTCGACTGTATTAGTAATCATTGGATTTCTTAATTTGCTCTTAAAAGCCTCTCATTTGATTGGAGACACTCAGCGGGACATAATTTTATGATATTATTTTAAAATAGAGTAATACAAACGTTTCCTAAAACGATGGAAATAAACAGTAAGTTCTCGTACAAATGGCATATATAAAATGTGCAATTTGCATCGTAACTTTTTAAATGGCGTTTAAAGTGCGAAATAAGTTAAAATTCTCTCAAGGTATTTAAACACAAGCAGCGAGATTCATAGAATAATTCTTGATAATGGATCATAAACCGATAAGGCCACTTTATGTAAATGAGTTAGATATGTTCAGATTATTGTTCATAGAATAATTCTTGATAATGGATCATAAACCGATAAGGCAACTTTATGTAAATGAGATAGATATGTTCAGATTATTGTTCATAGAATAATTCTTGATAATGGATCATAAACCGATAAGGTAACTTTATGTAAATGATATGTGTTCAGATTCTTTTTTTTCCCTATGAAACATTATCTATTACATACATCCTATAAGATTTTCGATAATCAGTTTAAGGTATCCCCCTACGTTGAAAACCCATTTTTGACCGAAAATCACAAATTTTTTTTAATGTCTTATCTGAAAGTCTATAGTTTTTAGTTTTCAAAACAGTTTTTGTTTCACATCTATGATGATCAGAAGTAAAATTAGAAACATTTTAGTAGAACTTGACAGATGAAAATGGAATAGTAAATAATACAATAAAGAAGCATTTTTCATTGTTTTTACTTAAGATATTTAAATTTTATTGCTTATTTTTATTTTATACTATTTTCCATATACCAGATATTATTTTGAAAGATTTTCAGTGTGAATTTCTTTGTTTTCTATGACATTGTTACAAATTTAGGTAATTTTGAGTCATTGCAGTATCTTGATTTTCCGTTAATGATGTAAGTTTTGATAATAAACGTAGGAAAAGTACATAAATTATACTTATGATCAATATCAATCACTAAAAGTATCTCTAGATCAACTAATAGGCATTATAAAGTTATTTGACTGAAAAACAATATTCAAATCTAACGATGGCGGCTGAATGATAGAAAACGATAAAGACACATAAGCCTCAAGAAAACGACTAAAAAAATTTCCAATCTGAAAATTTTTAAAAATGTGCTAAGTACTGTAGGCAAAAAATAAGGACTAGACTACAAAACTAGGGAGTATTGAAGAAAAATTCTTTTTTCTTCTCATTGTAAATTAAAAACATAAACTTTAAAGTCATTTTTCTCGAAATGTGATTTTTTGCAAAATTTTCATTTTTCAAACACGATAACTAAAATTCAACTTACAATATCCGTCACAAATTTGGCATACATATTATTTATTATATTGTCTAGGTAATGAACCAAAATATAAGTGAAATAATGCTCCATTAAAAAGTTATGTAGCTTTTAAGGTTTGAAAAACGGCCAAAATTCTTTAAAAATTCATGATTTCTCACTAAAACTCTTAAAATTTACATTTTTTAGAGACATTGCAAAACTTTTGCTTCAGGACCTAGACAATAGTTGAAGGATTATATATACTAAAGTATTTATCATTCTGATTATTTGTTTTTAAACGAGAGTGTTTGAAAAAAGGTCAAATTTAGGGCAAAAAATCTAAGTTTTTTCAAATATTTAAAAATATACTTAATTCATTTAACTTTTTTCTATGATTTATTAAGTTTTAACACAAATTTCATATAAAAATAAAAAAATATTGCTTCAAATATCGTTATTTCAAAAAAAGGCCTTCGAACGTAGTCGGATACCTTAATTTATTTCAGATACTAAATCAGAGGTTCCCAACCTGTGGTACGCGTACCCCTGGGGGTACGCGAAATCAAAGTTGTTAATGGTGGAAACAAGAAAGCATAAGGAATTAAAAAAGTTAGAGAATTTTGTTTCTCCAATTAAAACGAAACCATTACAATATTGTTTTCATTTGCTTTGGCGTTGAGCTAATACTATTGTAAAAATGAAATAAAATGTCAAATCAAATATGAGTCCTGCAAATGTTATTAATTTGAGTCATTATTGATAAAAACTTCTCTGCATAGAGGCATGTTTGGGGGTGGGATGGATATAATAGTAGGTGACACGCCGAAACACAAAAAGAATAAATAAGGGGTACGCGAGGGAAAAAAGTTCGGAAACCCCTGCTATAAATGGAAACGGAAACGAATTTGCCGCGACCTTCCCCTCTCAGAAGATGGACGGAAAAGACAGAACGAAAAATTAAATGATCAGTCTGAGACCATTTTCTAAATATGGAGACGGCCCCCTTTATATCGAGAACACAAAATGTCGAATATCTACCGATATATTAATGGTAAGTTAACCAAAATTGATATCTTGAGCTATTTTATGATGATAAATTATTTATGTTATCAAAAATGGGTGTTGCCATTGAACATTTTGAAGCAATTTTAAATATTTAGATGACCCCTTATGAAATTCTTGACCATAAAATCTTTAATATACGTTATTTTCCTGTAAAATGGTACCACTTGTTTTAATATTCGATGAACGACGACAGATTGATGCTGGTTAGTTCGGGGTTTTTTTCTGCGACTGTACAATATCTTATGCTAATAGGGAAGTATATTGTTACAAAAGTCTTTCTGTGGGTGTATGGTGTAAACAGTCCAACACGCAGGATAATGGAGAACGAAGGTTTATTCACAAATGTGCAGGAAAAACACGTAGCACAGGTAACAGGAAACAATAGATATTGCACAGCTTACCAATGTAAACAGACAACAATTCACAGATAATAACAGTTCAGCACTTTGATATTTAGCAACACAAACAGTCAGCAAATAATTAGTAACGACAATAACTGCACTTTCAATAGCGCTCAGCTCACCAGCTTCCTAGCTCGCACTGCGGACGAAACTCTAAAGTCGTTCCCAATGGATCAACACTACTCCCTCTGATCCAAACGTGGTCCTTATATACTCTCTCCAACAGGCCGTGACGTCACATGGAGTTTTCTCGTATATTCAAACGTATTCCCTTTCCTAATAGGGATATCGGGAAAAGGGTCGCATTTTCTGGAATCATCTATTTGTCGCCAAGGTCGCCAAGTTGCCAAAATTGTCGCCAAAGTCAGGGGTCCCACAAAGGCCGATGCTCGTCACTCCGTACTTACCCCTGTAAAACTCCCTCCCCAACTATAAGACTAGCGGGCCAGGAAAGCGACATTACATCTTTGCAACAATATTTTAACGCTTACTTAACTCTTTTGATTAAGGTAGAATGCAAAAAGTAACAACTTTTGAGATGCCATTTTGGTTAATGTGGAGTTTACAGTACCCACTTACTTCGTTCCTCTTAGGATCGCCAACTCTTTGCCGCCAAGAACGGAGATGAGAGAACATTTGTTTTGATTACGCAAAAATATTTTTAACGAGTGACATGCGCGGAGATTAATCTTTCCATCGGTGTTTTGCACATCACGCTATATTGCGCCTCGTTTCGATTGGACTGCTTTGTTCATCTCTTCGATGTGATTAGTCGATTCATTCGAATTTGAATAAAACTTCATTTGGAATTCTTCGGTATGAATATCGGTTCAGTACTGTGTATTTTATTCTGTGTGTTTCGGTTCTCAATTAATAAGCGAAGCTACGAGTATTTCGCTTTGCTGAAAGCGAAGCCGCTAACGCTTTTCCAACTTGAAAAAATCTTCCCGTACACGCTTGAAACGTGCAAAAATTCTCGTTTTCGGAAATTTTTTAAAAAGCTAGATTCCTAACGTTCAATGAAAAAGCGAAGCTACTAGTTTCCTGCTATGATGAAAACGAAGTCGCTGATGCCGCAGGCATTGCGTGCTCAATCTCTCCTTTTCAAGTGACGCATGCGCAAGAGAGCAATAAAATCGCACTGCACATCCAAAACAGTATTTGGCGACGGGACATGAAATTGCGCCAAGAAAAATTGGCGAGAAACAGGTGGGTACCGTAAACTCCGCATTTACCGCCATTTTTTTCACTACTCTTACTACAACTTCTCTTTTTAACATTTTATGAAAAGCCGCGGTGGCCTAGTGGTAGGGTCTTGGTTTCGGTTCAAGTTAGGAGGCCGGAGGGTTCCCAATTTGAAACAGAGTCCACTGAAGGTCTGCCGTGTATTTGGACCTGTTGCACGTTAAATCATACGTAGTATGTTAAACGTCCTCCCGCTGTAATGATGCGGAAGTTTGGAGATGGGATGCCAACTCAGGTGTCGTCCTCGTCATCTGACTACGGTTCAAAGTTACAAGGTCCGTCCCAAAATATCCCTCGGGTTGTTTCAGAACGGGACGTTAATATAACCATTACGAATTTTTATGCATAAAAATTCATAAATTTAAACCACTTGTCCATAAAAGTAGATATCCACTTTCCACCAAGCCTCCTCTAGGCGGGCATTCCGAAAAGCGAGCAACTTGAACACTTTGCCGTTCTTTATATTCAGCCCACATATTTTGCCTTCTTTAATACGCCTCTGATATGTCTCTGAGGCGGCAAAATGATGTTGTCTAGACTCCAGACAATGATTATGATTTCACCAAAGACATAAGTGTTTGGAATTTTATGTTTTTAATTTTAGGTATTTTAAAAAGTAATATACCTCAGTAAATTAAAAAGGTTATCAAGCATTCATGTGTAAGTTGTTGGAGAAATTCTGGGAAAAGCGATGTTTATTTTCCCCCCTATTCCTATATTAGAATAGGCCAAAAATTTCGATTTCACTCAGGAATGGGGGCTTGGCTACGTACCAAAAGAAATTCAGACCAGACAGTCTGTTTACGAAGTAATATACACTCAGGATACTGTTTTGATTCTGTGATGATTTAATATCAAATAGGAGTTATGACAGGGTTTTTTCAGCTGATTTTAGCAGTTTCTTTTCATTTTTTTTTATTTTATGTTGCTCCATCGACGCACAGTGGAATATTTGACTAATCTGGGCGGCCAAAAGTCGATTTTATAAACTACAGCGCAGGATCGAATGGATGTATACATTATAAAGCTGAATAACTTTGGAATCACATTATACCATTTTTAACTCTCTTAACTGACCTTGACCTCTGTATTATTAGCTCAAACTGGAGTGTTGTGTGAAGTGTATCCTGCGTCAAATAGTTGTTGCTTCAAACGTTCCATTTTCGAATGTGAATACCTTCATTTCTAGAAGTAATTAAAATCTAACAGTTATGGCTAATGATGAGGCAGGTATGTGTTCATATTTTTTTATGGATTTGAATTGTTAAAAAATTAGTTTTAATAATTTGCAAAAGTAATTGAAAATAACGCATTTTTTTCAAAAAATTTTTTGTATGTTGTGAAATCTCGAAGGTTTTTGTTATATTTCCAAACATTTCCACGCTAAATTTTTTTTTGTATCAATAAATTTAGACCTTTATGTTTGTGTTTTTGTTTAAATTAGCCCCTGATTTGCCCAACTTTTGAAATGAAGTGATTTGAAACATTGCTATTCCAAATTTTCCATTAGGCATTCCAATTACTTTGCATTTTATCTCATACTTATGATATGAATTGCAATTTAAAGAAAATTGTTATGAATATTTTCAAAACGATCATATGTGTGTAATTTTCAGGCATTTTGATTGGAATAAAGTTACATCAATTATAAATATTACTTAAAACATTGCGTTCATTCCATTTTATCTCTTTTTAGGATTTTGCAAAAAATACTGAAATTGTTCTTTGTCAACATTTAGTTATCTAAAAAGAAGTTGTGTGAGTCAAAGTTGCTTATGTTTTTGTAAAAAGTTACCACACACTCGTGCGATTTTTTTTAAAAAAAAGAGGTTCAAAATTTAGATATCTAAATTGCATATATTTATTATGCACTTTTTTGTTTCTATTTTACTCCAGGGTCATCGGGTGTCAAAGGAATGATTCGAAGAGAGTTATTTAACATTATGCAACAACAAAATTTACCAAACATACATGATAAATTAAACTCGAAAATTATCTTCTTCAAAGTGATACTTTTGATGACGATGAAATTTAAAAGTAAAGCACAATTTCTCCCATTTTAAATCTCAGTTAAAGATCAGATGGATTGTTTTAAAGTAATTTTAGAAACCATATCCAGTGGCCACAAGATTAATTTGAAAAAGTTCAAAGAATATACAGAAGAAACATCTGAGCTCTACGTGCAATTATATCCATGGTACCCAATGTCGCCTACTATGCACAAGATCTTAATTCATGGTCCGATTGTAATAGAAAATGCTATACTACCAATAGGTCAATTGTCAGAAGAAGCGGCCGAAGCACGCAGCAAACATTTCCGATCATTCGGTCAAAATTGAGCCCGAAAATTTTCCAGACTTCCTTGTTATGAGGAAAAAGTCAAAATCATTCTTAAAAGAGACTTTAGAGATGTTATTGCCAATGGAATTTTCTGGAGTTCTTGATGAAGAGGACTCCGATCATGAAGAAACAGATAATGACATCAATGATTTAGCGTCAGACGAATAAATCGCACCTTCCTCATGAATTATTAACTAATTTTTTACGCAATTGTTCAATTATTTTTTTTCATTTATTCAATTATTTGTTATTTTTCCGATTTATTTTCTGTAAATATAATTAATGTAATATTATTAATTTTGTTCAATGTACAAGGTATGATCATAAAATAACCGGGTCTATTTAGAGGCCTCTGGTGAGCACTGCATTCAGAATATCAAGATGATATATTCATTAATAATAAAAAAAAATTAAGGTGTTGGTTGCCATTGAAAAAAATTATAATATTTTTAACTGTAACCGAAACCATAAGAGGTGGTACATTCTATACTTATAAAATCGCAAGCGCATATCCCATAACACTCAGATCCAAAATCTCGTCTTGATACTTTAAATGCAGTGCGCCCCAGAAGCCTCTAAATAGGCCAAGTTACTTTACGACCACCCTGTATATAATATGACGTTATAAAATATCAATTATTTTTAAGTTATAAAGCACTATTTTCTACAAAAAGTTCATTAATTTACTAACTAATACGTTTAAATTAGTTTAAAACCGAAAAATAATTTTGGCCGCCCAGATTCGTCAAATATCCCACTGTGCGACGTGGAACTCCGTTAATATCAAATAGAAATTATACTAGAATTCATTTATTTTTCCATTTCTCGAAGATCTTTTCTTTCATTTTCGTTAAAAAGTTTCTTTCTTTTTCGTACTTAATTTTGGAATTGAATATTTATATATTTTTCAAAATGAAAGTTGGTGTCAATTGATTCGTCATTTCTGTTTTTCATGCTTTTTTATTTCTTAAAGCACACCGCCAATGTGCATGATATTTCCTACTACAACTTTCTTTAATAAAGTCATATCCGAGATACTGTTGGCAAGACGCCTTAAACGGACACAAATCTTCTAGTAATTCAATAGGCACACAAAACAAGTAGAAAATGGATAAACGAAACTGTTTATTTGTCCCTTTGAATATTTCTAAGGCATTTTACCTTGTCACCTATTTTTGTGATACGTATCTTCAGACTGATAATGTGAGACTACAGTGGCCTTGTGGCAAACTCTTGGATTCGAGACCCAATTCCAGAGAAAGTCTAGTGTTAAAATGGGCCGGGAGCATCTTCCAGCTGGAGGAGAGTGGAAGTTTGGATTCAGGGATGCTGGCTAGGATGTCATTCTCGCCGTCCCTGCAATTCAAAATTGCGATATCGGTACCCAAATAGTCATAGTCTTGTTTCAAAGAAGATGCTAATCTAATCATTCCGGTTGCTGTTTAAAGTACCACATCCAAAAAATTGGTATAACGCACACACATAAGTTGATACCATACTATTACTGAAATGTTTCATCGTAACAATATTGTAAAGCATCTTGTGC
>BGPR01005785.1:59295-72302 GCA_013235015.1 Araneus ventricosus
CATAGGAAAAAATTCCATCTCCATTATTTCTTAATGGGTGGGAATTATTTGCACTTTAATTTGGATCAAATTCACTTTGATAAAAGTAATTTGCACTCATAACAAATAAATTGCACGGGAAAAGAAATCATTCCACTATAATTAAATTTATTCAGCATGGAAAAAAATGTTTGAACTTTGAACAAATGTGATGCACTCAAGAAAAAATATTATCACTTGCATTAATTACTTTCCACTATAAAAGAGATGTTTCTACTTTGAATAAACTAAACACACCGCAGTTTTTGCCGCCGCGCCGGCAACATTGCATTGGTTGGAGTGTTGCCAATAGGGGGAATCATCCCTGTTTTTGGGGATTTACTATCTCAGAAGGGATAAAGTCCGAGAATAAGCCAAAGCCGGAAATTTATTCCGCCAAATTAGCAACAATGGTAAATTTGATAATATGGCTGTACGCCGTACATTGGCGTAACTCGTTCGTGTGCAGGGTGCGTCGTAGCTTCTCTACAGGGGTGTAGAGGAGCCAAAATACCGTTCTGGCACTGCTTTTTTCCATGAGAAATAAACAAGAAAAAATTATGAAAATGTCCTTAAAACAACGCGATTTTTGTCACCCATGTTAGAGTGTCCCGGCTCTGCTTATTTTGCAATAATATCACTGTTTCTATACCTCTTTTTTGTATCTTTTCAAACTGAATTGAGGCCGCGGTGGCCTAGAGTTAAAGTGCCGGCTTCGGAGCCGGAGGCTCCATGTTGGAGACCCGATTCCAATAAAGATCCGTCGTGTAATGGACCTGTTGCACATCAAATCATACGTATGGAATCAAACGTCCTTCTGCTGGTGTGGTGCGAAAATTTGGAGAGGGGGTGCCAGCTCAGGTGTTGTCCTTGTCACCTGCCAACGGTTCAAAATGACGAGGTCCGTCCCAAAATAGCCTCGTTTTGCTTCAAAAATAGGACATTAATTAAAATAAACTAATGAACTAAACTCAAAGTAACAGCACTTTTGAAGGTATGAATTTAAATCCATTGTGTTTAGTTTAGTTATATTAACGACCCGTTTTGAAGTAACACGAGGACTACTTTTGGACGGACCTGCTAACTTACAAACGAGGTCAGATGACGAGGACGATACCTGAGCTGGCACCCCCTACCCAAACTTTCGCACCATACCAGCGGAAGAACCATTTAATTGTGTGAAAGATTCATTCTATAAAATAAATGAAACTGAGTGGAATCTTAAAATTCCATTGACTGTTGCCAGCAGTGTAATAATTAATAGCTTCAAAGCTGTTTTTGGCCTTCCCTTCCGAAGAGTGACGTGCTGTTTACATGTAGTAAAAACTATTGATGGCAAACTGCGTGGCATTAAAGATAAAGATGAAAAAAATTATATTGAATGCCTTCATTTATGCTCTGATGAGGATACCTTCAACATAATTAGTGCATTATTTTTAAAGAAACAAAAAGAAAAAAATGATGCGAATATCACAATATTCACAGAATACTCTAAAACGGATAGCTCACGAGAAATCGTTATTGATATATAGGTGCTAGGAATTATTTTCCTATTACCATTAATGGATTAGAGGAAATCAATGCAATGGTAAAAAAAGAAACATACATTTCGTGAGCATCTCCCTGTTGGTCAGTTCCTTGTGTTTAAAAATGAGATTGTGAAAAAAAATGTCAAATGGACGTGATCCAGTTAATCCGAATTACAAACCATTTTACTTGAAACCGTATGTAAAATGGTTTGCATGTCCCCACAAAGATTTGGACGAAACTAAATCAGAGGGCAAAATTAGAAGTCAAAATTTTAGAAGAAAGAAACGGTTACCAATCTAATTTTTATTTGCCATCTTTACATGTGAAACAGAATATAAAAGCATAAGTGGTCCATTCACATGAAAGGGCATATCTCATATGGACCTCATACGATGAATATAAAACTGAATACAATAAATGTGTATGGAAAGTGACAGTATCTACCCCTGGCAGTAACGGTTCTGTTTCCAAATACTCTTGTCCTGTTTTTGCAAAAAATATATTCGTAAACATAGCTTAGGCATCTTAATACATATGGGGAAGGAGAAAGCGTGAAACGTATCTAAATGTTTACCTCTTGGGCAGAAACGTAAGAGAGGTCGGCCCACTAAAGCCAAGAATGAACTTTTAATATAATAAGTATTGTGTAGTATTATATTATTTTTTTATAACTTCTGTATTCTCAATTACGTTTGTTTATTTCGTACCAAAAGTAACTTTCACTCGTGCTTTATACATTTTAAAACCTTTTTCATTTTTGTAATCAACTTTTTTATAATATATATATTTTTTTATTTCCTTTTTTGAGTAAGCAATCTTCCCAATTTAAAATTTTTGAAATTTTGCCATAAAAATTGATTTTGAACACAAAGCATTCGAATTAAAGTGCAAAGAATTCAAATTATAGTGCAAAGTATTCGAATTATAGTGAAAAGTATTCGAATTGTAGTGAAAAGTAGCCGAATTATAGTACAAAGTATTCTAAATATAGTGCATTGTATCCGAATTATAGTGCAAAGAATTCGAATTATAGTGCAAAGTATTCGAATTATAGTGCAAAGTATCTGAACTATAGTTCCTTGTACCAAGTGCATACTATCTAAATTGAAGTGCAATTATATATTTCCCTTTCTTAATTCCGACTCACTAACTTTTGCAGCAGTACACAGTACGGCATAGGAAAAAATTCCATCTCCATTATTTCTTAATTCCGACTCACTAACTTTTGCAGCAGTACACAGTACGCCAAAGGAAAAAATTTCATCTCCATTATTTCTTAATTCCGACTCACTAACTTTTGCAGCAGTACACAGTACGCCAAAGGAAAAAATTCCAACTCCATTGTTTCTTAATTCCGACTGAAGGGCAAAATCGCTTGAATGTGAATGGGCGAAATTCTTTCAAATGTGTCAATGACGGAGACAGAAACAGTAAATACTCTTATCTACTAATTATCGTTTCTTATTTTCAATTTAATTTTTTAGAAGTTTAGCAATTGAAAATTTATTTCTCTAAAATTCTTCTTGACTGCCAAATGATTGATATTTCAATCAAGCATTGGTATCGCGAATTTCTAGTTTTTGTCTTATTTGTGTCTAATCTATGAAGGTTTATCAAACATCAACTCTACAAATATAGCAAAATAAAGTCTGGACAAATGGAGAATATGCATTATAATGTAATGTTATGTAAAATAATATGTTTTTGACTAGGATTTTTTTTTATTCATCACGAAGATAAATTACGTCATTCGTTTGTTCTATCAAAAAAATTCCACATAAATTCTCCGATTCAATTAAGTAAAACAATTTCTCTAAAACTCTTTAACAGATTCTTCTAGATGTGCGTCAACGGCTCAGAAATGTCGTTAACTCAGGATTTGACGTAAATCCATTCGAGTCAATCACCCGTACAAAGTGCTGATTCATATCCACTTCCACGACCTCCGCTACCAGCAGGTAGAGGCCTCACCTGGGGGCAGGAAAAGGATGCTTTATCAAGATACCAGAGACGGAAATTCTACAGTTCAATGAGCTTCTGAAAGATAAAATTCTGTAAATATAAACATTTAGAAACGGCTACTCTTGCATTGGGGCTGGGCAAATATATTTTATTATTCATTTACTTATTCACACTTGACATCTCCTTAGCAAAATTTAGATTACCTTAATCTATTTAAGTTAAAACACTTGATAATCATCAGTGGAGGTCAGCTCTGAAAATAGTGCACAATGGGTCCATTCACGTCTACTATGCTTTCATTTTACATATAAGATAGATAGTTTCATTTACTTAAAATATAATAAATAAAAATCAGTAACGTAATATAATCTATTTCTAAATTCAAATCTGTTTTTGATTTCAGTTTGTTATTTTGTTAATTTTTTAAGGCGCAGGAAATTTGTAAAGGGACCTAATAAGGGGCTTATTGCCTTATACATAAGGACCACTTGCCATCAGCAGGCTGGCACCAGGCCGATCCGCCACTAATAATCATATTCCATTACCGCAATTTGGGTAAGAAATCCTCTTGCTCTTCTGCGAATTCATATCAAATGGCACATGGCTCTGTTCTTGCTGCATTTGAGACGTCGTCGAATCGGTACTCAAAATCATATAGTCGCAGATAAAATAAGTATAAATAAAAGAAATGGCGTTTATATGTCCCTTTGAAGTTGTAGATTGCATCAAATTTTTTTTGTGTGTGTGTGTGTGTGTGTGTGTGTGTGTGTGTGTGTGTGTGTGTGTGTGTGTGTGTGTGTGTGTGTGTGTGTGTGTGTGTGTGTGTGTGTATTTTATGTGTGTGTGTGTTGTATTGTATGGTGGTTTGTGTGGTAATGTAACAATTGTTCTTGTCTCTGTTTTCTTTGTCGCCCTCCCTAAATTGTGTTCTTTGGCTATGTGGGGAGTAATTTTAAAATTATTTCTCTGTTATATTCAGTGAAGAAAATACTTCTTGTTAATCTGTTATATTTTTCTTTATTTTTCTTTTAAATCAATTATTCAAAATTTATTATTTTCGAAAAGAAAAGAAATATATTTTGCGCGCATATTTTGAATATATTTTTAGAAATATATTTTGAACGAAATCGAAAACGCAGTTCTCCACTATACATTCTTATATTTTTTCGATTTTGTTCCAAAATAAGGGTGGTGAGCGGCAGGCACCCTTGATAACAAATCTAAACGTCATAAGTTTTTCATATGAAATAAAATTATCGAAATCCGTCGAGTGGGTGGGGATGGCGAACTGTCTGAAGCAGGACCCAATTGCTGAGATGGGCCAATTGCAAACAATTTTGGATAAGCCATCCCCTGCCAGTGCTCGTTGACGAAGACAGGGATGGGTGATGACTGTAACCAGGCCGGCCTTAGGAGATGCAGGGCCCAATTGACAACAATTTTGATAAGCCATCCTGCCAGTGTGCTCGTTGACGAAGACAGGGATGGGTGGGTGCCTGTAAGCCAGGACCGGCCTTAGAGATGAAAAATCACCCAATTGCAAACAATTTTGATAAGCCATCCTGCCAGTGTGCTCGTTGACGAAGAAGGGATGGGTGGGTGACTGTAACCAGGACTAGCCTTAGGAGATGCAGGGCCCAATGTACAAACAATTTTGGATGCTTCATCCTGCCAGTGTGCTCGTTGACGAAGACAGGATGGGTGGGTGACTGTAGCCCAGGGCCGCCTTAGGAGATGCAGGGCCCAATTGCAAACAATTTTGATAAGCCCTCCTGCCAGTGTGCTCGTTGACGAAGACAGGGATGGTGGGTGACTGTAACCAGGGCCGGCCTTAGGAGATGCAGGCCCAATGCAAACAATTTTGGATAGCCATCCTACCAGTGTGCTCGTTCACGAAGACAGGGGTGGGTGTTTGTAACCAGGGCAGGCCTTAGGAGATGCAGGGCCCAATTGCAAACAATTTTGGATAAGCCATCCTGCCAGTGCTCGTTGACGAAGACAGGGATGGGTGGGTGACTGTAACCAGGGCCGGCCTTAGGAGATGAAGGGCCCAATTGCAAACACATTTGATAACATCCTGCCAGTGTGCTCGCTGACGAAGACAGGGATGGGTGGGTGCCTGTAACCAGGACCGGCCTTAGGAGATGCAGGGCCCAATTGCAAACAATTTGGATAAGCCATCCTGCCAGTGTGCTCGTTCTGACGAAGACAGGGATGGGTGGGTAACTGTAACCAGGACCGGCCTTAGGAGATGCAGGGCCCAATTGCAAACAATTTGGATAGCCATCCTGCCAGTGTGCTCGTTGACGAAGACAGGGATGGGTGGGTGACTGAACCAGGGCCGGCCTTAGGAGATGCAGGGCCCAATTGCAAAAGCATATTTGGATAAGCCATCCTGCCAGTGTGCTCGTTGACGAAGACAGGGATGGGTGGGTGCCTGTCCAGCCAGGAGCCTTGGAGATGCAGGGCCCATGCAAACAATTTTGGATAAGCCATCCTGCCAGTGTGCTCGTGACGAAGACAGGGATGGGTGGGTGACTGTAACCAGGACCGGCCTTAGGAGATGCAGACCCAATTGCAAACAATTTTGGATAAGCCATCCTGCCAGTGTGCTCAGTTGACGAAGACAGGGATGGGTGGGATGTAACCAGGGCCGGCCTTTGGAGATGCAGACCCAATTGCAAAACAATTTGGATAAGCCATCCTTCCAATGTGCTCGTTCCACGAAGACAGGGGTGCGGCGTGTCTCTGTACCAGGGCCGGCCTTAGGAGATGCAGGGCCCAACTGGAAATAATTTTGGATAAGTCCGATATATTTAAGCTTTAATAAATAATACATAATGAATAAATAATCAATATGGTATTTTTAATAATTAAATTAATAATATTTATTGTTATAAATTTTAATAATTTTTTAAAAAAAATAATTTTAATAAACGTACTAACATAATACTTAAAATTTCAAAATTGAGAACTTTTTTAAATGCTTTTGATGGGATGGATACATTTGTAGAACAGTTAGGTTCTCGAGTGAATTAAAACGTTAAAATTATTTTTTTTAATGATCACTAAGCACACAAAGTTTGGTTTATTTAATTAAAGGAAAACAATTCTGAATTATAAAGAAAAATTGCAATTTACAGTCTGACTTGAACTAAGCAAAAAAAAAATATCGTTATACGATATTTTAACATTATGTTAAAAGGAAAATCTAGGGCCGTCTGGTAGAGAACGACGTGTTCGAGATTAAAAACTTTACATTCTTTGTTGCACACTGGCGGGGCCTTGTTGGAGAAATCGGTCCAATCAAATGAAGCCGGCCTGTCTGTAACCTACGCATGCGTACGGAGAATTTTCAACATTTAAATAATGCTGAGACAGCAATTGTGCAAACTTCATCCATTATAATACCCTCAAAATACTTTAATAAAAAAATAACAATGCCACTCTCAAAAAAAGTAAGTGACTAAACACAAAAAGTCATTTTAGTATCAATACTTAAAACTAGGGATGGGAAATACTGCCGGTTTTACTGAAAACCAGGGTATTTTTGTTTCGGTTATTTTTTTGTCCCAGTTATTTTTTTAAAATCTAATAACGGGTAAAAAAACCTGCAACAAATCAGCTTCATTTGCTTGAAAATTTCTTTCAGGAACAGAAAAAAAAATTGCATGCCGGTTGTCATTTATAGCCAAAATATTTTAATAAAAATTTTGTCTACAAACGACGTTTGTTTTAATAAAAAAACCGGTTATTTCAGAAACCGGTTATTTTGAGCAGTTAAACCGCCAGGTTAAACCGGAGGTGAAAAAAACCTGAATAATCGAAAACCGGTTATTTTTTGCAATTACCGCCATTCGTACGTAAAACTCAAGTACGTTGAATGGGAGGAAATTGATAACAAAATCATTGAAAGTGGTTGCAATTTAAACTAATGGAAGAGTAAGTCTCAAATGCTAAAATTAGAATCGTTGTTTAAAACAAATTGTAAGAAATATTTATCTTTTCTTACATTCTCATATTTTTTCGATCAAACTTCAGCAATCCGTTTTATGTAACTATCTATCGATCGTTTCAAATTTTTAAAAAAATACTCTGTTCAAGAAAAAATAGCTGAATCAAGGTTACAGTTTAAAAATTTTTAAAATCATGGGATAATTACTTGGAAAAAAGTTGTTAATTTTTCTTCTGTGTGTAATTATTTATCAGGCACTCGAATAATTCACAAGTTATGAATCGAACTCAAATAGAAGTTGCTAACGAAAACATCAATCGTCGTTTAGTTAAAAGGCGGAATCAAGTTTCATAGATAAAACATGTGTTTAACTGTCGTGTTTGCTTCAATTTCTGAAATTCGGTTTTTTTTTTCAGAAATCGAAGGAAAAATTTATCTTTTTAATTCATGCTAAATTTAATCAAGAAAAAAATTTTGTGTTAAGAAAATTTTAAAAGAAGGTATTCTTTGTGTCGAAAACGTTCTCATTAACTTAAGCGAAACAGAAACGTATCAGATTTAGAGAAATAAAATAAGGAAATTGCTTATATCGTATTACTCAGCAATTTTGTAATGTTTGTTACAGTATGAAAGACATATTCAATCTTTTTTCTAATTTCGCTAACGCACTGTTTAAAACGATAATTTTTTACGTAATGTTCATTTTTATACATCAGGATTTTTTGTCTTTTTTGAAGATAAGAAAAAAAAAAAAAATTTTCACTTACTTGCACTTTTTTTCTTCGCATTAAAGTAGAATTTTATAGAACGTCTTGAAATTACTTAACTATAAAACTAATAAATATTTAAAATGTGTATAACGAAAATGAAACTTGACAGTTACCAATTATTTTGGAAAAAAGAAAACATTTGCATTTAAAAGGCTTTAATTTATCTTTTTCATGTAACTTTTCGAAACTCTTTCAAGTAGATTACGCTGAAAGAATTTCACACTAAGTTGCTGCACTTTTTTTTAGTTTTAAGCACAATTATTACAAGGGAAAATATTTTTATGTGATGATTTTAAAATTTATAAAAAATGCAATCATTTAGCAATTTTCTTCGTAGTAAATATGTAATTAATATAATGACTCTAAGGTAAAAAAAATCAGGAAGTTTTCCATGGAATTTTTCCATGCATGGAGTTTTTTCCATCATTAATTAATTTAATTGGTTTACAGAATTATTTTAAACAAAAGAAAATGCTGCACTGTAAGTCTGTTTTATATTTTTTTTATTTTTATCTGCTATTCAAATAAAACATTTTCCAATATTTATGCAATTAATGAAATGGGGTAAAACAGGGTACCTTTAATTCCTGAAGCATTGTTTTCTTATATAGCAATACATACTGAATTACACTCTGCTATTCAAGAAGAAAAGGAGTGGTCACAGCGGCATGTTGTTGCTGTTAAATTCACCTACAGTGTGAAGAAAGGTTTTATTTGTTTAAGACATCAACTCTCTAATGTTCGTTTGATTTTAAACTATCCTTGCCAAAATCATCACAATTATAAAAACTATATTTATTCCAGATATACTCTATGTTTTACTAGGTTATACCCTATCAAACAATAAGAGTTTACTCAATAATTGCGCGGTTCTATTTCGTTTTTTTATAACCTCTGCACTCAAGGTGAAACCAGGGACTCAAGTGGCGTAAAGACCAGGGACAGTCAGTGGTGATGATTCCTCCGATAAGACGATAAAAAAAACACATCAGATGTTGATTATTTATTATCAGTTGTTCATTATTTATTCTCAGATGTTCATTATTTATTATCAGTTGTTCATTATTTATTCTCTCAGATGTTCATTAATTTTATTATCCAACGAATGTTCATTATTTATTCTCAGATGTTCATTATTTATTATCAGATGTTTGCATTATTTATTATCAGTGTTCATTATTTATTATCAGATGTTCATTATTTATTATCAGATGTTCATTATTATCAGATGTTCATTATTTATTATCAGATGTTCATTATTTATTATCAGATGTTCATTATTTATTATCAGATGTTCATTGTTATCAGATGTTCATTATTATCATGTGTTCATTGTTATCGGATGTTCATTATTATCAGTTTTGATTATTTTCAGATTTTGATTACTAATGATGTATTTCTAATTTTAATAAAACAGTTGCGTTAATTAAATGTGAAAACTGTCTTAACTGAACCCACGAAAACTGCAGTGACGCGCGGAGGAAGAAGAAAACTGCTTTACATGTGAATTTGTAACTAATATTCTTAAAATTCTTATATAAAATAAAAATGATTGCATCCTTTCACTTAGAATTGAATTTTCTAATTTCCCATAACGTTAACATGTACCCCTTTAGTGGGTTAAATATATTATCCCACCCCTATATATATTTACCCCACTAGTGGTATGTAAAACCGGGTAATTTTGGGAGAAAATATCATTGATAACAAAAAGTAATGAAACTCTGACTTTTCTAAAAGATATATTTACTCCCTATAAACAATGAATATCTTAATAAAATTTGACAAGCTCTATGTCGAATATTTTAGCTCAACAGGCCTTAGAACAACTACCCAGTTTTACCCCACTTTCACCTTAATTAATTTTTTCCAATACTAAGCAAACACCCAGTGCGCGGTATTCACAGAGCGAACTAAAATCCTTAGGAACAGGGTTTACAAAACGACGAGGGAGTTACGTACATACTTTCGAAATAGTCCAGTCATTAGGTAGTTTTTTTAAATCAAATTCTGGAGGAGTTGTAATTTTATGCTCCTTTATGTTTTTGGCATTCTGATACGAATCGAAGTTTGCTGCAAAACTTCTTTTTTTGATTTTAGTCACAGGCAAAATAAACATGAAAAAAATTGTTGTAACTCAAAAACTATCATTTTTACATATCATCACGTTGTATCAAAATTAAATCAGCACAAATTTCCTGCAATTTAGGTCCTCCAAAGTTTCTCTCGTTGCTCGTCCGTTTTGACGATATATAACTAGTGGAAGTTTGAGAAAAGGTTTGATCAGAAGCTTTTGGGGTTCTCGAAAGAGTGAAGGTGCGCGATTCGTTCATAAAGTGATTTTATCATTGAATTAAAGGAGGGCAGGCTCATTATCTTTAAAAAAATTAGTAACAGTTAAAGCACAGTTACGAAGAAGAGATAAAGCAGAAATCATGTTCCAGACCAGGATTAATTTAATAGTCAAATCTTAATTTAAATAAAGTCATTGTGGAGCTACATCTGGCTATGTATGTGTGTATGTAGAGTATGTTCCTCCTAAACTACTGCATGTAATTTGAATTGAACTTTTAGCACTTATTTTTTCGCAAGACAAAGAGGAAGATTATTGCCAGCACCGAAGTCGAAAGTTAATTAAACAGTCAGTTAATTAGGAATTAACCGTTTTTCCGTATTAGCAGGAGCAAATTATCCCCAAAAAATATTTTTATACCATCTTAAGTTTAAAATTTTACCTTTTCAATTATACAGATTTATATCTGTGAAATCATTTCATCAACTTTATTAATTTTCAAAATTTAATAAATAAATTATTACAGCAGACGATTCTTAAAGAAATCAAATTTAATGATGTTTCGTTGCTAAGCGACTGGTGGAAACTTTCAACAAATTTCTTTTTATTTCTAAATATTTCAAAAAGAAGTAAAGATCCTCTCAACTTTAAAAAATTTAAGTTAATTTTTTAAATTCAAAATTAAGCAAAGATTTTGCGGTCTTTTTTTTTTTGTGATATATTTCGAAAATGTTATGTTACAATATATTTTTATTCTATATTAAAGTTTAAAAATAGCTTTTCAGTGATAAAAATTTCTTTTGCGTTCAAATCGTTGCTCTCATTTTCAATAATTTTAAAAAAAATTCAATTGTGTTTAAAATTCACAATTTGTAGCAATGTATTTTTTTATTGTTAAGAACAAGAATACGTATGAAAAGCTGTTATGAACATATAAACAAAATTCTGGAATAATACTAAAGAAAAGTGTAAAGCAGACGATTCATAATTTATCAGGATTGATCTGGTTTTTACGACTTTTTATTAATGAAAATTTATCTATTTAATTAATTGAGCCCCGTCAAAATCCTTCTTATACTTTACTATTTCTGAACGGAATTTAAAGTAAAAACGTTTCAGATGATAAAATTTTATTATTATAATTTTCTATGCAAAAACAGTTTTTCATTAAAAATATTAGACATAAAAAAGTGTTTTTTAATCCGAGCAACGCCGGGCATAACAACTAACAGCTAGTATATGTATACAAAGTAAATCCATTATGGTCAAAATTTTAGGTTATTCAAGCTAGAGATATTCAAACTAATCTCAAGAAAAAAAATATCTAAAATGTATTCTAAGTTCACAAGATTTATCAACAGATCTGCAAGTCACTTAGCAAGTTTAAAGCAACATAAAATTGTTTCGACCGCAATTCCAAGGATTATCAGAAAAGTCAAGGTGAGATGCCGACTGATTTGAAAACCATTTTGAAATTCAAATCACGTCAGATTGACTAACAAGCAAAAAAGAAAAAATCCTTGCTGCTAGAATATTTAAAATCAACACGGCTTCTAAGCGGGACTCAAATTATAATCAGAAGAAGCATTCTATAGCTTATAAACATATTTTTCTTATACTACCATTAAATTCTAACTTTTCATTCCATATTAATAAATAATACTAGACAATGTGCAAGAACTTTTGCAAGTGATTAAATGTGCATTCAGCTTTAGGTTTATGTTTGGAGAAACAAAAGCTAGTTATTCAAAGCACAATGTCTATGGTTTAATCAGAGTTTGACGTGAGATACATTAATAATAGCATTTACTTGGCACGAGACTTTAGTGTGTTTATAATTTAGTAGATTCTAAATTAATAATTTATATTTCTTTTCGTATTAAAGGCGTTAATTAATCGATTTTGACATCTTTAATAAGGACGATTTTCATTATAGAACAATAGCATGTTTTGGTGATAATAAAAGGGTTATATTGTTGCATAAAAATTTAGGAAAGTATTAAATAAAATCGTAATCTCTATTTGAAGAGCAGATGCTTTCAAACCTCTAATAATGTTCACAGAAGGAAAATCAAAATTTCTGACTTATGGGGTTGGTGGCTGCTCGGGAAGCAAGCGGTACCAAATGCAGACGTCTTAAAAAAAGACCATTTTATCTTTTACTAAGCCACAGTTTTCACATTTAATGTCAGATTTTTAATTTCTGCACTTTAACTATTTAAAACATCTGTTTAATGTGCTCTACACCAGTGGTGTAGCTACCCAAAATAAGCAGTGCCGGAACGTTCTAAATGCAGTGTCCGAAGCGCTCTAACCTGGATGACAAAAAATCGCGCTGTTTTAAGGCCTTTTCATAATTTTTTCTTATTTATTTCTCTTTTAAAACAGTACCGGAACACCGTTCTGGTGCATTCCAGATCCACTACACTAGTCTGCACCCAGTTCACAAAGGAGTGCTGATCTAAAATTTACTCCATGG
>BGPR01005785.1:72327-83005 GCA_013235015.1 Araneus ventricosus
TGTGTGTGTGTGTGTGTGTGTGTGTGCGCGTGCGTGTGTGTGCGCGCTAGTAATATAGAAAAATGACATTCTTTTAGTATCTTCAGTCTCTCTGGTTTTCTTTGTCGCCTCACCTAAATTGTGTTCTTTGGCTATGTGGAAGAGATTTTTTAAAAATTATTTCGCTGTTATATTCGCGTGAAGAAAATACCTCTTGTTTAATCTGTGTTATATTTTTTCTTTATTTTTCTTTTTTTAAATCAATTATCCAAAAAATTTATTATTTTCCAGAAAAGAAAATAAATATATTTTGGTGCGCATTTTCAGACCACATCTCTTGCACACATCTCTCTTGCCACCAATCCCTAACCCTTTGAGGGCGACTCTCACACGGTTGTTCCAGCTACTCGTAGGGTTAAGCATGTGGCCACTCTCAAAGAGTTAACTGGAAAAAGTTGAAAATAAAACAGGCACAAAATTTTGCTCACTTGATGCAATTAAAATTCAGATCAGCATCTGACTCTGGATGTCAGAATTTTGGTTTTAAGAAAATAATAAGGCATATTTTTTAAAATATACGAGCCACTCTCGCCGGCCATCACTCATTTTGCTCAGCAATGTCCCTGCCACCTCGATGCTTCACGGCTCCCAGCCACAGAAATATTCAGTTTTAAATACTGTATGAAGATCAGTGGAACAGACCATAAAACCATAGTAGATTTCATATTCTTTGTAGACAACGGATTCCTTTAAAATTGTAAAATCTTTCAATAAACCTCATCTAGTTGTAATGTTTTGTATAACTTTCTCGCGAATTTCGGCATGAAACTCTTCCGATCCATAAATACAGAATGTTTTCGCCCTCAATAAACAGTTTCCATCATCTACAATAGGTATTTTGCAATAGTTTTGACACGCCATTGTGGTGGAACTGTTGGGATCTATATATTTAAAATAATATAGTAAAACCTTCAGACAGAGAGTTCGCCAGCCCCAACCACTCGACGGATTTTGGTAATTTTTATTTCGTATGAAAGCTTATGACGTTTAGATTTGTCATCAAGGTTCGCCTGCCGCCCACCACCCCATTTTTGAACGAAATCGAAAACACATTTCTCCACTATACATTCTTTACATGTTTTTTTCGATTTCGTTCAAAAATAACGTGTGGTGGGCTGCAGGCGACCCTTGATGACTTATCTAGACGTCATAAGTTTTCATATGAAATAAAATTTATCGAAATCCGTCGAGTGGTTGGGGATGGCAAACTGTCTGAAGGCCTTACCACATTATTTTAAATACATAGATATCTTTTTGCAGCACTGCTCATTGTTGAGTTGAAAATTCAACGTCCAAATTGTTAGAGAGAGTAAGAGACAGAAAAAGAGCACAATCACATGGGAAAAAATGACTAGATGCACCAACGGGAGAAATTAGAGGCTGATGTGTGCCAGAATTCTTTCAGCGTTAGCCATTTAAAGTTCCACTACGTACGGAGAACACACGGACCCCATCACAAATCCTGCCAATGTGCTCACTGACGAAGACAGGGATGGGTGGGTGTCTGTAACCAGGGCCGGCCTTAGGAGATGCAGGGCCCAATTGCAAACAATTATGGATAAGCCATCCTGCCAGTGTGCTCGTTCACGAAGACAGGGGTGGGTGTCTGTAATCAGGGCCGGCTTTAGGAAATGCGGGGCCCAATTGTAAACAATTTTGGATAAGCCCGATATATGTAAGCTTTAAGAAATAATACATAATGAATAAATAAGCAATATGGTATTTTAATAATTAAATTAATAATATTTATTGTTATAAATTTTAATAATTTTAATAAACTTACTAACATAATGCTTAAAAATTTAAAAATTGAGAACTTTTTTAATACTTTTTTGATGGGATGGATACATTGCAGAACAGTTAGGTTCTCGAGTGAATTAAAAACATTAAAAAATTATTTTTTATAATCACTAAGCCCACAAAGTTTGGATTTATTTAATTAAGGAAAACAATTCTGAAATATAAAGAAAAATTGCAATTTACAGCCTGACTTCGAACTAAGCAAAGAAAAAAATATTGAATTACATACGATATTTTAACATTATGTTAAAAGGAAAATCTAGGGCCGTCCAGAGAACGACGTGTTCGAATTAAAAACTTTACATTCTTTGCTGCACACTGGCCCGGCGCCTTATTTGGAGCAATCGGTCCAATCGGCTAGAGGCCGGCCCTGTCTGTAACCTACGCGTACGGAGAATTTTCATCATTTAAATAATGCTGAGACAGCGGGTATTACCGACTTCATCCATTGCTAATACCCTCAAAATACTTTGTAATAAAAAAATAGTACAATGCCACTCTCAAAAAAGTAAGTGACTAAACACAAAAGTCATTTTAGTATCAATACTTAAAAATAGGGATGGGAAACACTTACCGGTTTTAACTGAAAACCGGAGGTATTTTTGTTTCGGTTATTTTTTTTGTCCCGGTTATTTTTTTAAAAATCTAATAACCGGGTAAAAAAAACCTGCGGCAAAATCAGCTTCATTTGCTTGAAAATTTCTTTCAGGAACAGAAAAAAAAATTTCATGCCGGATTTGTCATTTATAGCCAAAAAATATTTTTAATAAAAAATTTTGTTTTTTAATTTAAAAAAAACGGTTATTTCAGAAACCGGTTATTTTGAGCGGTTAAAACCGCCAGGTTAAACCGGAAGTGAAAAAACCTGAATAATCGAAAACCGGTTATTTTTGCAATTACCGCCATTCGTACGTAAAACTCCAAAATTCGTTGAATGGGAGGAGGTATTAAACAGAAATCATTGAGAGTAGGTTGCAATTTAAACTAATATGGAAGAGTAAGTCTCAAATGCTAAAAATTGAGAATCGTTGTTTAAAAACAAATTGTAAATATTTAATTTTTCTTACGTTCTCATATTTTTCGATCAAACTTCAGCAATCGTTTTGCTTCTTAAGTATCTATCGATCGTTTCAAATTTTTAAAAAATACTCTGTTCAAGAAAAAAATAGCTGAATCATGTTACAGTTTAAAAATTTTAAAATCATGAGACCATTAATGAAAAAAAGAGTTGGCAAATTTTCTTCTGTGTGTAATTATTTATCAGGCACTCGAGAATAATTCACAAAAAGTTTATAGAATCGAACTCAAATAGAGGTTGCCTAACGAAAACATCCAATCGTCGTTGGATTAAAGGCGGAATCAAGTTTCATGAATCAAACATGTTTAACTGTCGATGTTTACTTCAATTTCTGAAATTCGATTTTTTTTCAGAAATCGAAGAAAAAATTTATCTTTTTTTTAATGCATGCTAAATTTAATCAAGAAAAAGAATTTTGTGTTAAGAAAATTTTAAAAGAAATTCTTTGTGTCGAGAAAAACGTTCTCATTAACTTAAGCGAAACAGAAACGTATCAGATTTAGAGAAAAAAAATAGGAAATTGCTTATATCGTATTACTAGGAAACTTTTGTAATGTTTGTTGCAGTATGAAGACATATTCAATCTTTTTTTAAAAAAAAATTTCGCTAACGCACTGTTTAAAACGATAATTTTTACGTAATGTTCATTTTTATACATCAGGATTTTTTGTCTTTTTGAAGATAGAAAAAAAAAATTTTTCACTTACTTGCACTTTTTTTCTTCGCATTAAAGTAGAATTTTATAGAACGTCTTGAGAATTACTTAGCTATAAAAACTAATAAATATTTAAAATGTGTATAACGAGAAATAAAACTTGACGGTGCAATTATTTTGGAAAAAAAGAAACATTTGCATTTAAAGAAACATTTATTTTATCGTTTTTCATGTAACTTTTCAATCTTTTCAAGTAGATTACGCTGAAAGAATTTCACGCTAAATTTAACTGCACTCTTTTTTACTTTTAACGCAATTAATTACAAGGGAAAATATTTTCATGTGATTTTAAAATTTATAAAAATGCAATCATTTAGCAATTTTCTTCGTTAAAATATAGCAATTAATATAATGACTCCTAAGGTAAAAAAAAATCAGGAAGTTTTTCCCATGGAATTTTTCCCATGCATGGAGTTTTTTCCATCATTAATTAATTTAATTGGATTTCAGAATTATTTTTAACAAAAGAAAATGCTGCATAGCAAGTCTGTTTTATATTTTTTTTATTTTATCTGCTATTCAAATAAACATTTTCCAATATTTTATACCAATTAATAAGGGAGAATGGGGTAAAACCGGGTACCTTTAATTCTGAAGCTATTGTTTTTCTTATATAGCAGCCACATACTGAATTACATTCTGCTAGCCAAGAAGAAAGAATGGTCATAGCGGCCATGTTGTTGCTGTTAAATTCACTACAGCTGTGAAGGTTAATTTGTTTTAAGACATCAACTCTCTAATGTTCGTTTGATTTTAAACTATCCTTACTTAAAAATCATCACAATTATAAAAACTATATTTATTCCAGATATACTCTATGTTTACTAAGGATTTATACCCTATCAAACAATAAGGATTTACTCCAATAATTGCGTGGTTCTATTTCGTTTTTTTATAACCTCTGCACTCGGGGTAAAACCGGGGACTCCAAGCGACGTAAGACCGGGACAGTCAGTATTGATGATTCCTCCGATAAAGACGATAAAAACACATCAGATGTTGATTATTTATTATCAGATGTTCATTATTTATTATCAGATGTTCATTATTATCAGATGTTCATTATTTATTATCAGATGTTCATTATTTATTATCAGATGTTCATTATTTATTATCAGATGTTCGTTATTATCAGATGTTCATTATTTATTATCAGATGTTCATTATTATCAGATTTTGATTATTTTAATGATGTATTTTCTAATTTAAATAAAGAAGATGGGTTAATGTGATGTCAAAACTGTCTTAACTGTGCCCACGAAAGCTGCAGTGGCTCGGAGGAAGAAAAAACTGCTTTACATGGGAATTTTGTAACTAATATTCTTAAATTGTCATATAGAATAAAAATGATTGCAACCTTTCCACTGAAAATCGAGTTTTCTTAATTTCCCATAACGTTAACATGTGTACCCCACTAGTGGATTAAATATGTTACCCACCCCTATATATGTTACCCCACTAGTGGAGGAAAACCGGGTAGTTTGACTTTTTTATAAAAATATCATTGATAAAAAAGTAATGAAATTGTGACTTTTCTGGAAAGGTATATTATACTCCGATAAACAATGAATATTTGAATAAAATTTGACAAGCTCTCTGTCGAATATTTTAGCTCCAACAGGCCTTAGAACCTTAACTACCCAGTTTTACCCCACTTTCACCTTAATTAATTTTCCAATACTAAGCAAACGCAGTGAGCGTGTTAACCGGCGAACTAAAATCATAGGAACAGGAGTTTACAAATACCCGACGAGGTTGCATGCATACTTTCGAAATAGTCCAGTCATTAGGTAGTTTTTTAAATCAAATTCTGGAGGAGTTGTAATTTTATGCTCCTTTATGTTTTTTGGCGTTCTGATTACGAATCTGAAGTTTGCCACCAAAACTTCTTTTTGAAATTTTAGTCATAGGCAAAATAAACATGAAAAAATTGTTGCTTGTAACTCAAAAACTATCAATTTTTGTATATCATCACGTTGTATCAAAATAATCAGCACAAAATTTCCTGCAATTTAGGTCTCCAAAAATTTTCTCGTCACTCGTACCGTTTAGGCGATATAACTAGTGGAAGTTTGAGGAAAAAAGTTTAGTCAGAAGCTTTTGGGGGTTCTCGAAAAGTGAAGATTCGTGCGATTCGTTGACTTAAAGTGCTTTTATTAAAAAATTAAGTAACAGTTAAAGCACAGTTACAGAAGAAGAGTTAAAACGAAATCATGTTCAAGACCAGGATTAATTTAATAAGTCAAATATTAATATAAATAAAAGTCATTGTGGGTATACATCTGGCTATGTATGTGTGTATGTACACTGTAAAAAATATCCGTTTTTTTCCCGGACTTTTTCCGTATATTTGAAGGGTTTAAAGCTGTTTTGTTGACAAAACTGTTTTTCACCGTTTTCCGCTCCAGCCATAAACGGTTTAAAACCGTCAGTTCAAATTCTATTTTTCGTCATGCGGTATTGCTTTCCGTATGATAACTTTCCCTTTTCTTAAATTAATTTTATTGCATTCATTTCATGTTTTTAATAGGTTTCCATCTCCGCTATTGTTTACACATGTTGCAGTAACCTGTTGTCACTCATGAAAGCTAACCTTAAAACACGTGTTCTGGCAATAGTTGATTTTTATACCACTTGGTGGCGCCACTAGAGCTGTAGTGACTTTAAAACTCAAATAGATTATTTTTACTTCATTTTATGAAGTCTCCGGTGGTCTAGTGGTTAGAGCGACTACCTTTTATTTCTAAGAACGCGGTTTCGATCCCCGGCTCGGAGGAGTTAGAAGTTTTGTGACCATCTTGCATCGAAATCGTTCAAGTAAGTTCAATTAAGAATTATATTAATTAAACTAATTGAAATTAATAATTAAGCCTTGATTAATTAATATTCCTAATTTATAATACACATCAGCACATTTCAACTCGAACAGAAGGAGAAAAACAACTCAACTTAGTCGATGACGTCGCTTACTTCGATGACTTAATTTTTACGGAGAAAACTTGATTTCATACGGTAAAAAACCGTTGTGCCTACGGATTTACTTCGTAACTTTTACGGTTTTGCACAACCAACCCAGCTGCCAGTTTAAAACTGTAAATTTTACGGGATTTTTTTTACAGTGTAGGTATGTTCCACATCTCCTCCTAAACTACTGCAGCAATTTGAACCAGACTTTTAGCACTTATTTTTAAGACAAGAGGAAGATTATTGTCAACTTTTCGAAGTCCTAAAGTTAATTAAACAATCAGTTAATTAGGAATTAACCGTTTTTCCGTATTAACTTAGGAGCAAATTATCCCCAAAAAAATATTTTTATACCATATTAAAGTTTAAAATTTTACCTTTTCAATTATACAAATTTTATATCTGTGAAATGTTTCCATCAACTTCTATTAATTTTTCAAAATTTAATAAATAAATTATTACAGCAGACGATTTTTAAAGAAATCAAATTTAATGATGTTTCGTTGCTAAGCGACGGTGAAACTTTCAACAAATTTCTTTTTATTTCTGTAAATATTTCAAAAAGAAGTAAAAGATCACTCTCAACTTTAAAAGCCCCAAAAGTTAATTTTTTTAAATTAAAAATTAAGCAAGATTTTGCGGTCTTTTTTTGTGATATATTTCGAAAGTGTTATGTTACAATAACTATTTTTATTCTATATTAAAGTTTAAAAAATAGCTTTTCAGTGATAAAAATTTCTTTTGCGTTCAAATCGTTGCTCTCATTTCAATAATTTTTAAAAAATTCAATTGTGTATAAATTCACAATTTGTAGCAATGTATTTTTTATTGTTAAAGAACAAGAATACGTATGAAGAGCTGTTGCAAGAACAGAAAAACAAAATTCTGGAATAATACTAAAGAAAAGTTTAAAAGCAAACGATTCATAATTTATATCGGGATTGATTTGGCTTATTTTGAAACTTTTTATTAATAAAAATTTATCTATTTAATTAATTGAATACGTCAAAATCCTTCTTATATTTCACTATTTATGAACGAAATTTGAAGTAAAAACGTTTCAGACGATAAAGGAATTTTTGTATTATAATTTTTTATACAAGAACAGTTTTTTCATTAAAAATATTAGACATAAAAGTGTTTTAATCCCGAGCAACGGCGGGCATAACAGCTAACAGCTAGTATATGCATAAAAAGAAAATCCATTATGGTCAGAACTTTAGGTTATTCAAACTGAGATATTCAAACTAATCTCAAGAAAAAATATCTAAAATGTATTCTAAGTTCACAAGATTTATCAGCAGATCTTACAAGTCACTTAACCAAGTTTAAAAGCAACATAAAATTGTTTTCGACCGCAATTCAAGGATTATCAGAAAAGTCAAGGAGATGCAGGCTGATTTGAAAACCATTTTGAAATTCAAATCACGTCGAATTGACTAACAAGAAACTAAAGAAAAATCCTTGCTGCTAGAATATTTAAAATCCAACACGGCTTCTAAAGCGGGACTCAAATTATAATCAAGAAGAAACATTCTATAGCTTATAGCTTTTATATTTTTCTTATACTACCATTAAATTCTAACTTTCATTCCATATTAATAAATAATACTAGACAATATTGCAAGAACTTTTTCAAGTGATTAAATGTGTTATTCAGCTTCAGGTGATGTTTGGAGAGACAAAGAAGCTAGTTATTCAAAGCACAATGTCTATGGTTTAATCAGAGTTTGACAATGAAATACACATTAATATTAACATTTACTGCTTCGAGACTTTAGTGTGTTATAATTTAGTAGATTCTAAATTAATAATTTATATTTCTTTTCGTATTAAAAGCGTTAATTAATCGATTTTGACATCTTTAATAAGGACGATTTTCGCGTGCTAGAATTTCTACTTTCATTTCAATTGATAATAAAAGAGATAGACATGCGGTTTAAATTATTTATAAAAAATTAGGAAAGTATTAAAATAAAATCGTAATCTCCTATTTGAAGAGCGAATGCTTTCAAACCTCTAATAATGTTCACAGAAGGAAAATCAAAATTTCTGACTTGTGGGGTTAGTGGCTAACTCGGAAGCAAGCAGTACCAAATGTAGACGATATTGAAAAGACCATTTTATCTTTTACTAAGCCACAGTTTTCACATTTAATGACAGATTTTTAATTTTCTGCACTTTAACTGTTTAACACATATGTTTAATGTGCTCTACACCAGTGGTGCAGTTGCAAAATAAGCAGTGTCGAGACGTTCTAAAAGCAGTGTCGAAGCGCTCTAACCTGGATGACAAAAATTGCTCTGTTTTAGCGCCGTTTTTGCAATTTTTCTTATTTATTTCTCTTTTTAAAAACAGTGCCGGAACGCCGTTCCGGTGCATTCCGGATCCACTACACCCCCTGATCTGCACCCAGTTCACAAAGGAGTGCTGATCTAAAAATTTACTCCATATCATATTTATTTTCCTGCCTGAAAAGTTATTTCCTTTATCTTGATAATTTATTTGCAACAAACAACACAAAAAAATAGTTCTTGTGAGCTGGTTGGAAAGAGAAAGTGAATTCAGTTTGCCCGGAGATACCAGGGAAAGAAAATCTCACCCTCTCCGCTATTTCCTTCTCTAATTCCATAAAGGTTGGAGTTGCGATGACGAAAGAGGCTGGAAGCGAATATAACTGATGAAAACTTTTCAGTGAGGTGTCACATGCGTAGGTTTAACCCTCTGGGTGGTTCGGTCTCCCCTGTAAAGTGATTCGAAAAGCGAGCGATTGAAGACCCTTTATCTGTTTTTAAAATGTGTCTTCCTCCCAACAGAAGATGTTCCGAAAGCGCAGAAGATCCAGTCTCTTCCCCCCTCTGAACTATGGACAATCAGCAACCCCCCTTGGAGGGACTAACCACAAGAATCAGTCTATTCAGCTTGGAACCTATTCAAACTAGGTTTTACCACGCTTTAGAGACAGTTCGCAATTGAAGTAAAAATGCGTGCAGATCGATTAAGGCGTGCTTCTGACCACACGTTGAAATGCGTGTTTTCCGCTTATGGGGTAGTCCAAGGTTAACGTAAAAATACGTGCAGTCGAAATTAGGGGGTTGAAAACAACTTTTAAGCCCCAAACTTCTAAGCAGTTGCAGCTACAGGGTGACAATGCTATATGAAAAAGTCCCTGATAACTTTTGAACCGTTGGCGAGATTCAGTTAAAACTTGGCGGTTGAACGCAGGGCATGTTGGGACTTTTTTTGAGCATGCGCACTTTCATTGTTGTTCATTTTTCGTTGAAAATGTCGAAATACAGCGTTCCTGATCGTATATCGATCTTCAAAGCCCACTATTCGAGCAATAACAGCCCGATTGCGTCTCAAAGGAAATTTGTGGCCGAGTACGAGCTGAAGACAATTGGTCCAAGTGTTATACCAATCAAAAATGTGGTTGAAAAGTTCGAGAGAACTAGTAGTGTCGATGTCTCGGCACTTCAACGATTTTTGCAGAATTTTTATCTTCGTCTGCGCCACGTCATAGCCATTGATGGCAAGCATATCGAACATGTCATAAACTAAATCCGAATATCTGTAGTTACTTTTAGAATTTGAATAAAATTTTTGAACTCAGTAGTTTTTGAAAATCGTATTTTTTATTTCATATAGCTCAATAATTGTCACCCTGTGCGAAAAGACTTTTAATACAAAGGTTGTTCGTTGTGATGACGCGATAATTACCAAATCTGAATTATCTTTCTATCTTCAACCGCATGAGAGTTATGGAAAAATGTCAGCCCGCTCATATTTCCACCACTTTTGAGCGGGATAGTCTATCTATGAAATCGACCGAGATTTTTACCTTCCCTACAATATATCTATCTTTCGCAAATTCAAATCCAAATTATCTTGTTCACAAGATAACATGAGCAAAAGTTTTGAACTCTAGTGACCATGATCAGAGAAAATACGCGGTAATTTTCAGAAAGTTGTGTCATGAGAACCATTGCAATAAGAAGCATTCCTATCACATAAAATTAAGTAATAACTAGTAAGTAGAAAGTGATTATTTTGAATATTAAATACTTAACTGTTAAATAAAA
>BGPR01005786.1:0-19472 GCA_013235015.1 Araneus ventricosus
ATTTATAATCAGAAAAACTATGTTACTATTTAATACTTGAAAATTGCCTTTGACGTTATAAAGAAATTATTTCGTTGCGAAACTTTCGGATTAATTTTTATCTATTTTCTTTTGTAAGATACGTTATTGATGATATTTTAGAAATAAATTAAAATTGGCTTATCGGAAATAGTTGATTGACTTTTTTGAAATCTCGAATTCTGTGTTACAGTAACCGAATGTAATTTAAAACAAAAATTCAATATTTTAGTATGTATTGCGTAAAGAGCTGCCACTTAAATTGGTTTGATATCTTCCTAATTTTTTCTTATCTTTTGCTTCTTAAACATTTGTGTTTCGCTTCCTGTTACAATGTGTAATTCAGCCATTATTTCGTTAAATACAAGAAATTTATTATTAATAGATGTTTATGCTCAAATCCAACACTTTTAATAATTCCTTGATAAATAGAATTAATATTCACTGAATTAAATGATATTTCTTACTTAAAAACTGACATTCTCTAGGATCTGTAGAGACTTCCTGTAAACTGCAAGGATATTTTACTATATTCAAGAAATCATATATTATTGTTTTCATTAATGCATGTTTGAATAAATCACTCATAATTTTTAATCATACATGGGAAAATAATGTTTCATAGTTCACACGTTATGTGTTTGAAGAAATTCAAACAATATAATTTTGAAATTCGAATCCTTAGTCCAAGACATATAAGAGTAATAATATTTTACAATTGAGTCACCCATTTTGATTGTATCAGCTGTTATTTTATGTGCGTAAAGATTTTCACATCAAGCAATTTACTGATAGAAAGCTGGCTTAAGAACATTATCATGTTAAAATGCAATTTTTTAACATTTGTGTATCTCTAGTATTATTTCGCCATTGCTTTTAAAAAATAAATGAAAATTCATAAAGTAATATCAAAATATCATGTTCAGACCATTATTTATTTTATCGTCTGTGTTTGATTAACCTCTTAAGGATTTATCCCGAGTTAACTCGTCCTAAACACTGTAGGTTGCAAAATAACACGGTCGTTAAGCGGTTAATACAGTTTCGCTATCGTTGTAAAATTAAATATGTAGATTCATAAAATTATATCCTATAAGTTGAAAATACAAGATGCTTCCAAGATATAAAAAAATGAAATAAGCATGGAAATCTTGAAAATTTAATATTTTTGAAATGCGAAATTGCTTATTCTTGGAATTAAAGTTTACAACTATTCAGTGGAAGCTGAATACTTAAACAGAATACAGAGCAATTGAACTGCGAAAGATTGGTAAAATCCTATTACAAGAGCCAATGTTAATAAATTTCGAAAAAAAAATAAAAGTAAGGAAAAATTGCTTGGAAATAAGAAACCCAGAAAGGCTGATGTTTTAAAAATTGAAAAAAAAGGATTGTTCTGCGATAATAATCTCAGAACTTCGTAATGAAAAACCTTAAAAGTTACACTAATTTTAAATTAATAAAATTTCTAATTAAAATCTTGAAAAATACTTTCTTAATGAACAACTACTACTCAAGAAATAACTAAGTTCCAAATTTGGTAGATCTAGATCGTAAGGTAGAGAAATATTTTGATGATATGAGCGCCACGAGTTTCTGTTCATTTCGAAGCTCCTAAATGTTGAATTGTCCTTTGGAACATTAAAAGTAACATATGAAATTAAAATTCATGAACAAATTATTTTTTTTTTATACTTTCGAACAATATTCAAGCAACTTCTTCTCTTTGAAATATTATTTCCTAAGGGACAGGATACCTTACTCCTGCGGATACTCCTTCTGCAGGAGTATCCGCAGACATTTGTTAAGCATTGCATTAATACAGGCACGAAAAATAAGTGGTTTATTAAGAATTCAGATTTTCTCTATAAAATACTTTCATTTAAGTATTTGTTAAAAAATTATCAAAAAAATTATTAGGTTCAGCTTACAACATTTTGATTTTTAAAATTTGATTCGGAATGCAGACATAGGGCACAAAATATATAAATGAACAAATTGATCTTTTCAAGATCAAGTTCAAGTGATAAGTCAAAGATAATTTCGATCGAATTTTTTTAGAAATGAGATTTTCATAAAACTATGTCCAATTTTAAAAATATTCGTTTTTACGGCGACATCATCTCAAAGGATGGGAAATGGGAAAAAAATCACAAAAAAATTATCTGCGAGTGTATTTTAAAAATGTCGGCAGCAATTCATAATGAGATATAATTTAAAAATTCACAGTTTTTAATTTTGTAATTATTCGAGGTGTATTATAAGCGTTTTTGTTCTCAGCAGAAATGGTGAAAAAATTCTATTATCAATATATAAAATTAAATAATATAGTTACTCATTTTGTTTCAGAAATTGTTCAGGTGTATATACATATTTACCAAGACGTATTTTTCAAATAAAACGCATTATTTAAAGAAATATTAAAATATTAAATTTCCCTAGTTTTACAAATAAATGTTGTAAACTTTATGGATGACGTGGATATACTCATTCTTTTTTTTCAGCGAAATTTTGACGAATCTGTATTTGAGATTTCAACTTTAATTATACTTATATTGTAATTAACATCCCTTGACAGCATTTATCTCTTTTATTTGAATTTTATCGCAAAAATTTAAATTATTAAAATTTATTTTATAAAAAAAATATTGCATCTTCTGCAAACTTGTTTTCGGCTACATTATTTTTTTATTATAAAGCAAAAGTACTGATTTTATATCTCCTGACATTTATATGATGCAAGTAGCAATATGTCAAAAAACGTGAATAATAATTAATGCAGTTTTACTATGATTAAAAAATGAAGTAAAAATATTAGAAGAAATTGGGCATTCACTATCACTAAAGTAAGTTAGGAGTCACTAAGTAAAAGTTAAAGGATTTATGTGAATAATATGTGTTTGAAATTGTAAATACATATCTTTGAATTTACTGCTATCTAAAAACCAGTAAGAAAGTGAATACCAAACGAATAATCGGCATTTTTAGTTCGGTATTATTGTTTATTTCGCATTTGGTTGAATTAATACAAATAAAAATACAACAGGCATAAACCTGTTTTTCTGCCAAAAAAAATCTGCATTTCTGAAAAGTTATTGAAATTCTGCATAAATCTTTTATTTTTCATCGTTGAAAGAGTTACCAGTCCTATTGGAATACAAAATTGAACCCGAAATTAAGCCATAGCACCATTCTGAAAAATATGCACATACTGAATGAAGCAACCATTTCATTGCATATCAGTATAAACTGCACATCCGCTTTTGCACCTAACCCAACCTACTTGAGGGAGGCTGGGAGGGTTCCCCTATGTAAAGAGAAATTCCTGACGGAATTCCTACCCAGGAAGAAGGAAGAGACACATCGTCTCGCTATGAAGAGAAAAAGAGACATTTATTTCCTTTCTCAGCACACATTACTGCTTTCTCAGAGAAATTCGGAGAATGAAAGAAAAATCGTTTCTCACTGTGACTTTTCCTTGAAATTTTGGTCGAAAGAAAAAAAGGAGGAAAGTCTTGTTTTGCGACGTTTCCTCCAATAATTTTTAATCATGGGTGGTTGAATCTTCTTCTAATAATAATACATCTTAGAAGGAAAGTTGTATGAAATGGAGATTTGTTTTCGGATAATATGACCCATTCAGTTCTGTGACAAAGGCGTTGTTTTCATTCAATAAATTGGAGATCAAAGTGGGATTTTGACCAATTTAAGAGGAAATATTCAATATTTTTATTATGTTCAATTTTTTGTATTTCACTGCCAAGAATATTTTACTTCCGATTTCTTTCATAATATTTAAAGTTTAAAATAATTTGCTGACAATTGTAAGTTTACTTTTATAAATTATTGCCCAAATTACTCTAAAAAATGTGTAAGTAGTTTTGTACAATTATTGAGGCACTAAACATGTAACAATAAGATTTCTAATATGGTGTTTTATCAAAGCCGATACTCTTAACAAGAAAAATTCTTTAGCCTGTCCTCAAAAATATTCTTATATTCATTGACTAACTTAACATACCAAAATATAAAAAATTTTATTTAAAAAACTTCATGATTTTTAAAAATCGTTTAAAGATTGAATTTTAATGATATTTCGAATTTGGTTGGCAAATTTTATAGTTTCGTCTGTACTTTCCAAAGTGACAGGCTTTTTACAAGCAGTGTTTTCAATAAAGTATTTTAAAATAAAGTTTTAGCTGTCAATTTAATTTTCTACTCTTTCATAATATATTTTAGAAGATGTTACATCACTAGAAAATAAATTGTTCCACAAATTAATAGACGCAAATCTACCTTTAATCCACTACTAAACATTTCTTTGGATTAATATATTAAAAATAAAAAAAATGTTTGTTTCCCTAGATTTTAAGTCATTTTATTCAATACGCTTCTAAAATAAATTGAAATTCCGTGTTTTCATGGAATTTCAATTCTTTTTTTCAGAAGACAAAACTCTCGTTTCAATTCATTTTTTCAGATGCAAATATTTCAAAGAAACGAGATAATATAATTCTTCTTATGCCGTGATAAATTTTAAATACAAGTTTTCCTCAAATGACTGTCTAATTTGCGCTGATTCATTAATTAAAAAGGAATGTAGATAGAAAAATTGTGAAGAAAATATATGAATTTCATATATACAATTTTAAACTACATCGAAATTTCTATTTGCTACAGAAAATGCACAACAATTATAAGTACATTTTAAGCGTGTCTGGAAATTTCCTGCGAAAATATTTCTTTTGCTTCAAAAATATTATTACGTACTTTTTAAAAGGTTTCATTTTTCTTAATATATGACTGTTTTCTTACTGCGAATACAAACCAGCGGGAGTGGTCTCCCCTAAACTTTCTCGTATACTCCTAACACATGTAGAGAAAACTAGAATAATAAAAGGCGTCAAATAAACTTCCGTCGCAAGTAAACGAAAGTTGGAACCACGCGTGGTTTGAAGGATCAAAACAAATTCAAATCCTCTGCTCATTCTTTTGCGCAACAGGAACTGGCGAGACTCCCTAAATGTTTGCTTCCTTACAAAATCGCTCCAGAATTGGTTTTTCGCAAACTGCCAAGTTTCGGAGCGTCCCTTCCTTGCACAGGCATTGCCACTAGTAGGCATGCGCAGAGAGTTAGTTTCAAAACTGAACAAGTATGCGATTATACAGACCGACAGACAGTCAACCCTTTGACGGATTTGGCCCAAAATTTTTTACGTACCGACATTCATGACGATAAAACTGTGTATAAAATTTTATCCATCTGGCTTTTCAAGTTTTTGAGTTATAGCGTTCGCATGACCCCGAACATACAGACAGACAGACTTCCCGTTGACGGATTTTGTCCAAAATTTGATAGAAACCTACAAATTATGTTTAAAGACCACGTACCAAATTTCATCCCCGTAGCTCTAATAGTTTTCGAGTTATCGTGTTCACAGACACACACACAGACACACACACAGACAGACATAATTCCAAAATTGTGTTTTTCGGAATCAGGGAGGTCTAAAACGTGGAGATCCGTCAAAATCTCGAGTTCGAATTTTTTGACGATTACAATACTTTCTCTTTGTATACTTCGTATACGAGAAAATAAAAATGACAATTATTTTTGAAAGGGTGATTTCAGTGGGGCAAGATATATTTCAAGTGTGTGATCGATTATTTTTCTATTCATAGTATTCCTGTAAATTCGATTCCTTACTTTTTACATATAGTTTTCTAAATGATTTCGTGAAAAATTCCATAATATAATACATGTTTTATCATGTTATTAATAAATATCTGTTATATTAGATTTTGTACAAAATTTCGTAAAATATTTTTTTATCTCAGATAAATCAGCAGACAATAAATATTTAAATAAAAAATAAAAATCTGAAAACAATATACAAAAGCGACCTCAGCATAATTCCTTAGTTCGGAACTGAGGTAGAAAACTTTCACTTTTGTCGAGTATTTTGAATGTTCGCGGTTAATACAGAGTGAACGAAAAGTCCGTAGAAACTTTACAAATTCATATAAACTGGAAAAATAACCGAAATAAAAAACGGTTTATAGGGTTAGCATCTCTGGGTCACGGGAATTTTTTTAAGACTATAAAAAAAAAAAAATAACTGTAAAAAAAGCCGATAGGTGGCGCTGACGTACATAAGTAAAAAAAAAAAAGATACGCAAATAACGAACAGAATGCCTCGTTTATTACAGCAGTATGTGTTCCACATGACTACCACCTCAGTGGACAACACATTGCAGGTGAGTAAAAAATCCAGCAACGGCATAGTTCAGCAGGCAATGGTCGCTGATTCCTGGTTCACGTAAATCAACTTTACCAACAAAGCTTTATCCTTCTCACTCAGCATCCATGTTCACTTGTTGTCGTTGTGGAATAGAAACGCAAGTTCTTATAACCGTCTCATTTGCATATTTCCACCGAAGTCGTCTATACCAAAGCCCTCTATCGACTGTTTTTTGAGTTATATTTTCTTGTCTTAAAAAAACTCCTGTGACCTAGCGATGCAAACCCTGCAAACAGTTTTTTTACTTCGGTTATTTTTCCGTTTACCATGAATTTTTAAAGTTTTTACGGACTTTTTGTTCACCCTGTATTTAGTTCCTATAGCTACTAATATCTGTTCAATTAGAGTACTTTTATTACACTCACAAAGAGTGCTATTTAAATAATTGATTTATATCATGATTAAAAAATGTCTATGTTCGTCGAATTGTATAGAATATTTAATTTTAATAGATCTAACAAAAAATACCAAACAAAAAATACATAGATAAAGCACAGAGCGATGGAATTATTTAATAAAAGGTATGATTTCTTGAAGCGACATCTTAGTATATTTTTCCATATAGAGGAAAAAAATTATATAACTGAGTACAATGGTTAAATAATTGCTGTTAGACCACAAAATGCTACATATATCAACCAAATGGCTGGTTGTTTATTCATATATTCATTTTTTATTAGAAAACTAGCATCGATATTCTGAAACCATGAAAAACACATGATAAAAATTGATTTACGAGCTTTGAATGGATATCAAGACGAACATCTATTCTGGTGATACTATTGGTACTTTATATGCAAAGTTAATTAATTTTGCTGGAAGCACTCAGGAAACATTTTTCCTGTCCGAATAATAAACTTTCACATTGCAGGGACAATAAATTTAGCTTATAGGGGCTTATTTATTTATGCACTTTTTTATGCGACTTCACTTAAAATGTTAAAATATGAGTGCGTGCCTTTCTCAAAGGGTGTGAAAGAAAGGCGGAATGCAGCAAAGGTCGAGAACGGAAATAAGATTGTGATTAATTTTGTAACCTCCCGACATTCTCTTGAGAGATTGCGGCACTGTGACTTAGAAAAAAAGGAGAATAGAAAAGTTTTTATTGCTACAAAACGGTGGCGTTTATTAAATTCTCATACGAAGTGCTCTGAAGTATTTTAGCACTCAGAAGAATGAAACAAATTGCGGTCCTAATCCTGTATTATCATACAACAAAGTATTCTCAAGAAGTTTGAAAAAATATTTTTCTGCCGCTTAATGCAAAGATGCTTCAAGATAGAATGTTTCAGAATTTACGATGCGACCATAGAAAATTTTAATTCTTGTAAATCCTGTAATGAAAATTTTTTAAATGACCGTGAAAAAAATGCGTTTTAAATAAGATAAAGTATTTTGATATCAGTGTTACTTTTATTAAAAAGGTTAAAGGAAATTAATTCTAATTCTATTTAATTTCTTTGATTCGTTATTATAGGAACATAATAGCTACGTTACATATAATTTATAAGCGCCGATTATTCTGGTATTGTAAAATGATAATGATAAGGTATGATGTAGTAATTTAAAGATAGTAAAATTATTTGTTTTAAATGCTCACTTAAAATTTAAACATTTTTCAAAATTTCTATATGATTGCCGATGATTATTAAGCGATAATATGCATGAATTATGCTGATTTAAATTTAGCAATTCAATGGTAATGTAATTTAATATCATTTTATGAAATAATCATATTTGTTATTGTTATCAATTTGAATATGTTTCAATATGACTAATAATAAATCCGTGGTAATTAATTAAGTTGATGACAGCAATCTCGGTAACATATACAGTTAAATTTGGATGGCGTTTTGAATTATGCCACAACACGCATATGATATGATCAATTAAAAATAATTTAATTGCTTTTTATCATCAAGTTTCCCTGAAATTTTTCGTAATTTTACTTTAAATGTGATCTTCATTTTAACATGAAATGCGAAAAACAGAAGTTTCATCACATTTTTCACACAAAGGCAAGAAAACAGCCAGTGCACCAAATTTGTATGTGGAGTTTATGGTGCCGGTGCTTTACTAGAATGTACTGGACAGAACTGGTTTACCAAATTTCGTATATATACATATTCACTTAAAAATGACCAACTTCATTTGATGACCCAATTAAAATCATAATACACTACAATAATCATTTTTAAACACTTGATAATTGTTAATGCCTGTAATCGACATTCGCAGAAGCTGCTTCTTGAAAAATGCAATTTCCATGTGCAGTGAGAGAAATACAGGTAAAATAGAGTATCTACATCAGTGCTTTGCTATTGAAACATACAGAAATTGATTCAATTAAAAATAATCCATAACATAAACTGACAAAGATTCTGGAGAAATCTTCATACGGCAAGTAAAATCAGGCTGAAATTCTAATTGCATCAAAAGAGTGTGAAACTATTAGTTTTGTAGAATTACAAAGAAAATGTTAATTTTGAATTGCTTCGAGGTCTACAAAAGACTAATTTAATTGTGTATATTCAAAAACTATTCAAATCTGATAACGCGAAAAAAATACAAAAAAAAAAAAAACATTAGCAAGCCTGCTGTAATCACTCGTATCGCATTTGATTCAGAGTTTTTCGATAAAGGCTAAGATTGTATGGAACTTAAATTATGCAGCTGTAAAACAGACGGGAAACTTGTACTGAACAAAATTCCCAGAATAGATAGCGGAGTTGATTGACAGGAAAATAAGTAAATAACCATATCTATCTTCTGGAATTTAGTTTATTACCACAGCTGTAGACTTCAGCTTCCTATTGGCATTTTTGTTTCTCATACCAAAGCTGCCTCGCACTTCTTACGAGTTATTTCTAAGCCACATATATTTCTTTATAAGCACTTGCGAAATTGTGACAAGCCTGCATTAGTGGATTGTTATGTGTCAGTTGAAATGATATTCAAACTCCTGAGTGTAACCAGGTTAATCTATCCTATGCTTCAAAATATTGTAATTCTGAAGGTATTTTCCTGTAAATCATGTGAATATATTTTATACCTCTAGCCCTGATAGCACGTAAGTTTGTAGCAAGTTTGATTTGGACTTGATATTAGCTTGTCATAGCAAATTTGACGATTGAACTCCTGAGTGTAAACTGGTTAAGCTATCCTATGCTTCAAAATATTGTAATTCTGAAGGTATTTTCCTGCAAATCATGTGAATATATTTCATACCACTAGCCCAGATAGCACGTAAGTTTGCAACAAGTTTGATTTTGACTTGATATTAGCTTGTCATAGCAAATTTGACGCGTCAAATTTGAAGCGATCTTGTAGCAAATTCGCCGTGACAACTAGCGCCACCTTCCTTGCATTGCAAGTCAGCTGCAAGTTCACCATGACAAATAGCGCCACCTCCTTTGCAATGCAAATTTGAAAAACAAACTGGATGCAAAGATAGCACAATAAAGAGACAATTATCTTTGTCTCTGTTTTAAAAAACATCCGATTTTTATTAGCATCTCCTAGACCGTAATTCTTTTTTATTAATTCAATAATTCAATGATAATTTGTGAAAAAAATAACTTTTTTATAAAAAAAATTTTGAAACATTTTCCATCTCTTTACTAAAAGTTTTTACTTTAAAGTAAACTATATCGCCTTTTTCTTAATGTTGAAATTTTAACATTTATAAACAAAATTAAACCTAAAAAACAGTCAATGTTTGTTGAAAAAGAATAATTTATGCATTTTGTCCCATTTTAAAGTAATTACTTTTGAACTCTAATTTCATAATTTATTCTACTAGCAAAACGTAGTCATTAGCGAAAATCGCTCTCTCTTTGACTTCAAATCATATTCTCAACTCAAAAAATTAATGAAATCAAGAAAATAGTTTAAAATAAATCGTATACGAATCGAATCGAACGATGTATTAGCGAAATCTATCTTCTCCTCTCGTAGTCGAGCTGGCGGAGTGGTATCGACGTCTGGCTACTAACCGGTAGGTCGCGAGTTCTATCCCGGGTTGTGTTCGTACTCTGTTTTTGCTATAATTTGCAATGAGTTTGCACGGCAGGCTTGCTGCAAGTTCGTTCCATGGTGACTTCGAAGCTTTCGTTAACTTGCTGCAAGCTTGCACACTTGTCATGACAAATTTGTGGCAAGCTTGCACTCTTGTAATGAAAAATTTGTGGCAAGCTTGCACTCTTGTCATGACAAATTTGTGGCAAGCTTGCACTCTTGTAATGAAAAATTTGTGGCAAGCTTGCACTCTTGTCATGACAAATTTATGGCAAGCTTGTAGGCAAACTAAAATTGCTATCTGGGAGGGGGTTACACCCCCGATCACTCCACTCCCCAATTCCCAAGAATCACGGGGATCACTATGTCATCCTAGGTCGCTTCGCTCTCTCGCCATGCAGTTATTCTTTTCTGCTAGCCGTAACTTAATTCCACAAAAAGTTTAAGCATGGCCAATTTTCAATGAAACGTTACTGAGAAAAACTTCCCCACATGTATTCACACTCACTCCAATTATTATTTAGACATGAAAAATATAACTTTTTCTCTGGGCAGTTATTTATGTGTTAAACCTCAGAAAATTTAAGTTGTCAAGAGATAATATAACTCATTTTACAACCTTCTACCTAAAAAAAGGACCATTTAAAGAGAAAAACAGCTTGAAACATGCTCATTCTAACTATTCAAAATTGAAACCATAATGATTATGTATTTTTAGCTTTTTAAAATTGATAAGATCTTAAGTTTACTCATGTTATGTTGCTCAGAAAGCTTCCCCACGTGTATGCAGACTCGCTCCAGTTACGATTTAATCAAGAAAGGTATAACATTTTTCACTGGGTTGCTACTTATGTTTTTAACACTCAGAAAATGTGAGTAAACGAAAGATGAAATAGCCCATTCCTCAAACTTTTAACTGAAAAGGACATATTAAGGAGACATTCATTCATTTGCCTAATCGAAACTACAAGATTTGAACTTATTTTGTTCAAACTATTTAACTGAAGAAAAATCGCTGTCGCGGGCTTTCCGCCGATGTAAACAAACCAAACTTGAGAGCTGTTACCAAACGGCGATTATGAAATTCGACCCTTTTTTGTCGCCACATAAGAGAATTATACAGCCTAACTTATTACATTATAATTATAATAATAATTACATTATAATTATTAACAACCTTTTATCCAAAAAAAGGACATATTATGGAGAAAAGTGACTTAAAATATTTTTATATTAACTATTCAAAATTAAAACCAATCATAATTATTTACTTTTAGATTTTTAAAATTCATAAGACAGACTTTTTCAAAATTTCCAAAATTGTTGCCCTTTTAACCAAAACTTTAAACATGCACTCTTTTCTATGAAATGTTGCTCAAAAAAAACTTCACTACTTGTGTACAAACTCACAACAATTATTATTTATTCAGGAAAAATGGAACTTTTTTGTCTGGGTAGCCATTTATATTTTAAGCCACAGAAAATCTGAGTTGTTGACAGACGTCATAACCCATTTCACAACCTTTTAGTTAAAAAAGGTTAAAATTTAAGTTGTAAATAGCTTAGAAATTAAAACCCACATTTATTATTTGCTTTCAACTTTTTAAAATTGATAAGATAGCTTTTTACAAATTTTTACTTTTTCCACAAAAATATTAAATATGTACTCTTTTAAACGAAATGTTGCTCAGAAAGTTTCCCCACATGTATAGAGACTCACTCAAGTTACAACTTAGCCAAAGAAGGTAAGGCATTTTTCCCTGGGTATGATTTTTAAAACTCAGAAAATGTGAGTAATGGAGAGATGAAAAAGCCCATTCCTCAATTTTTGAAATAAAAAGGATATATTAAGGAGACATTCATTCATTTGCCTAATCGAAACTGCAAGACTTAAATTTATTTTGTTCAAACTATTTAACTCAAAAAAATCGCTCTCTCAAAACACAAAATCCGTTGTCTCTGTGTTTCCGCCATTGGAAACAAAACAAACTTGCGAGCTGTTGCCAAACAGCGATTAAGAAATTCGACTCTTTTTTTTGTCGCTACGTAAGAGAATTAATTATGTATATAGATAGACAGATGCAAATATTAATAAGCTTGCTGGAAAGCAGTTTTAGATAAAGTTGTGTGTTGAAAATGAAAGCATCAGAATTCTTCATTAGAATTTTCAATGAAACGCATCTCTTTCTGGAATAATTCATGAATGTGATGGCGTCTTTCAAAATTATCCATAAATCAATTTTCATAAATATTCCTATTAAACTGGTGATTTTAAATACGAAAAAATTATCTAGACAGAATAGTTGATCTTAGAGTGGTTAATATTATTTTAACAATTTCTATATCCTATGAAAACCTATGTAAACAGGTGCCTCATCTGATTAAAGGAATCATGCATTTTCAAAATCATTTTTAAAATTTTCAACTAATCAATTTGAAATTTTGCAGGCATTAATAAGAGCACTATATAAGACAACAGACAAATTGCATTGCAATATATTTATTTATTTCTGAGATATGGGTATAAATGTAATTTTTAATAAAAATTATTTGTCTTTATAATAAATTTTCCAGGCGCTCCAATATTATTTGAAATCACTCTAATTTTTTATTAGTTACTCTAACCCTTTTCAAACAAAAATTGGGATTACTTTTTTTCGTTTCAGAAAGGAATTTCAAAATGAAGACACATAGTAGCTTCAAGCTATTGATTTCGGCAAGAAATATGCCCAATATTTTATATGGAAGAAAATATTTACATTTTAATATTAAAATAACTTCTATACGAATTCCAAATATTCTTCTCAATATCTGATTTTAAACTTAGATAAAATGCCATAAGATTTGAACAAAAATTGAAGTGCCTGGAACATTTATCATAAAGGTCCTTAATTGTTATTAAAAAATTCATGTATACCCATAACTCAGAAATAAATAAATTTATTGTAGTAAAATTTTTTGTGTTGTCTTACATAGTGTTCCTATTAATACCTGGAAAGATACCTGGATTATTTAAGTCATTTATAGTAAAACTGTGATAGTTTCCGTTTCAAAATAATGAATTTGTTTTGCAAAATAAATTTTAAATTGTTTGGAGAAGAAATATGGTAAATCTTAGTCTGACACAGTTGGAAACATGATAAAAACAACAAAGACTATTTCTTTTACATCACAGTTTTATGCGTTAAATCTCTTTTAGGCATACATTTTGATTTCAGAATTAATTCGCTGATCTGAAGCTTAATTTTTGTGACATTTTGAAAGAAACGTCTGCGCGAATACACAGACAATACAAATGCACCTTTTTCTCACGCTCAAAAAAAATTTGCAAAGGTCACAAACGGTTTCAGGTCTCTTAATCTTACGTAATAAAAAATAATATCCAGAAAGCAAGCTCAGATTCTGTCAGAAAGAAGCATTTACATCTTTCTTCTGGTAAACAGGCCATGTGGAATATGGTTGAAAGTAAATCCTTTAAGAAATAAAAATAATAATGGCTCCAAGCACGGTAATTTTCCATATTTAGCCATGCTTCATTCTTTATGAAAGGATAGTTTTAAAATCATTAAAATATAATGGCTAGTTTTAAAATCATTAAAATATAATGGCTACTTTTAAAAATCATTACAACTTTAAAATCATTAAAATATAATGTTATCGCAAGAAAAATTATATTATCGCATATGCAAATTGGTGACATATTTTGCACTTTTTTTGTAAAAAGAAAACATAGCAATTGGGTTCAATTGCTCTACACTTAATTATTGTGTTTTATCAAAGATTAATGCGATTTAACGAACTTCTATAATGATTTCCTTTTAAGTATATTAATTAACTACAGAAATATGTCTAGTTCTCATGTGACACTTACATTGTTTATTAGAGTAAAAGTATTCACGTATAAAATTACTTTTAATCATTTCTAGAAAATAAAAATATTTCCAATAAATTGTAGAAACTTTTAAGATTATTCTAGATATTACGCATCGGTTTTTCTTTCATTGCATTCTTGCAGTTCATTCTCTTTCGACTCTTAGCCTAATTTTAATCTTTTCATTTTGAATGTCATATAGTTTTTTTTCTTTTTTCTAGTTAAATACCAACTATATATGTACTAAACCAGATAAAAGGCTCTCTAGCTCTTGCGGTAATGTAGTATTAAGATTTAAAGATTTGGCCATATATATTTTCAAACAATTATAATGAGTTCCTATAATCTTTAATTTGTGTTTTCTTTATGAGTTTTAAATGTTTTTAGTTTTGTATTTAGGTTTTTAATTAATGGAAATAATATTTTTAAAACCAAAGGAACATTTGTTTCTAAAATGAAATATGGCAATGCAAATAAAAAGGAAAAACCTTCTATTTCATTTTGTATTAAAATATAAGCATATCGCTGCTAATTGCGTGAACTAATACCCGTTTTTGAATTATAGAAACAATATCTGAAGATATGATAACTTTTTTTTTCATTTGGGCTTTCTTACAGATACAATAAATACTGACTACTACTGAATACTATTCAATAGATCATTAGTATTATTTAGTATTTGAGATGAAAAATTTAAAATATATGACATTGTGGAGTTCGAGAAAATTTCTAACTATTTTATCATTCTAATACCTTAGTTTATATTATCTTAAAATTCTATTGTAAACACTGGTATTAAATAACATTCTTCCATCAGATAAATAACTTCTGGTTACTATTTTTGTTTCATTTACATTTAAAGTCATTTTCTGTTCAAATCATTTAAGAACTGTTACATATTCCCTAAATAAAAAAATCAATCCTGAAAAAAGCAATAAATGTGAAATACTTTTTCTCAAGTAATTTGTTTACAGAAAAATTCATGAATAACTTTCCACCGTTTCAAAAGGAAAATTATATTCATAAATGGAAAAAGCTGCAAAATCATAATTATTTTGCGATATTCTCCGCAATATTCCGTTTCACATCTTAACTGGCGGATGGTTCTGTAGAAAACATATTTTGCTGCATAAAATATAAAATGTGTATGCAAAAAAATAAAAAAGCAGTTCAAATAAAATAATAACCAATATTTATAACTTCAGAAATTCAAAGTAATAAAATATTATAATCACTCTTTTTTCCATTTTTTTCATTCTTCTGGTATAAAAGTTTTGTGAATAATACGTTTTCAGTTCTTAGCTGAAACAAAAAAAATCCCTTTTCGGCAAGCTTGAAGGTAAAGCTAGATTCCTTTACGCTAATGTTACAAAAGTAATGAAATACAGTGAAACCTCTCTGAGCGGCCACCCCTCCGTTCCGAGAAAAATTGGCCGCTCTGAAGGGTTTTCGTTACAATTACAAGATAAATGCTTTAATACATAATATAAACAAGTCTGACACATATTTCTTATTTAAAATGAAGTTTGAGACTTATCTAAAGAGAAAATAGTACTTTATTTAATAATTTTTTACATTTTTTGAAAAAAAGGATACAATTTGTGCTTTTTTACCTTTCTAAACATACATTACATAACCACACCATTTTTACACCACAAAATTACATAACCACACCACCAAAAAAACCATTTTTTCAAGATTTTTTTTTTCAGTTTAAAAAGTAAATCTCTAGCCAATGCGTTTGTTAAATGGGATGGGCGAACCCACCCGGCGGCCGTTCAGAGGGGTTGGGTGGCCGTTGCTAGGGGTTATTTTAACATTAGGTCTATGGGCATAAAATCCGTGCCACGAAAAATTGGCCGTTAAGAGGGGTGGCCGCTATGTAGTGGTGGCCGTTCGAAGAGGTTTCACTGTATTACATATTGATCAATAAAGACATAGCCAATGACTTTATTGTTTCTACACATTGCAATATTTACGCTGTGATTCTATTTTCATGACATTTAATTTTTTACTATATCAAGGTTTTATCATTCCATTTTTCATTCCAAAGGGTTATGCTAGATTTATTGGTCAGTAAATTGGTAAAATTTTTTTTTATATCCCAACACATAATCATTCAACAGGTAGGAATCATAAAGAAATAAACATTCCAGCAGTTCAAATATCCCCTAGATAACATTAAGGCAGCCTATCTGAAACAGTAGCAAGAAATTGACACTTGACACGCATGAAGAACGAATCTATATTTGTGTATTTATTCTAGGTTACCATATAATTGTGCGAACATTACTTCATCATATGGTAGAATCACATGACATGAAACATTTAAACATTACTAGAATGGGCTCATTTAGAGAACTCCCTGGTTACAGAGATAATAGTCACTAAATTCTTAACACATAAGAGAATTAAAATTAATAAACATTGTGAGTACCAAATTTAACACGTGTGTTTAAAGCATATGATATCAATGCAGCCATTTTGAACAGGAAATTTAAATCTGCATCGACAGTTAAAAGCAAATATTCACGCAGAAAACCCCAAAACAATTTTAAAGTTAATGAGATATTTTTCAACATTAAAAAGGGTAAAGGGAACTCTTATATATCTATCTTTTTGACTATTTTATATTAAATTTATTAAACAAATCTTGGTGCAGCCATGTTTAGTTAAATATGAAATTAAATTAATCTGTCAAATTAACTAAATATCAAATTAACTATTAAAATTAACTGTTTGATTAATTAAAACTAACTATTTACCTAAATAAATATAAATATTTAGTTAATTGTGACGATATCTTAACTAAAACGTTTTTTAGGGCTCATAGTATATGCCAGGAATCTTAATCTTGTAATGATATAATAATTATCTAAATTTAAATGAAAGTTATTGTGTCTGTATGTATGCTCCACATCTCCTCCTAAACCACTGGACTGCTTTCAACCAGACTTTGCACACTTTTTATTTAAGACAAGAGAAAGTTCATCTTAAATTTTCAAAGCCCAGAAGTTACTTACAATTTCAGTTACATAAATATTAAACAAGGCGTTTTTCCGCTATATCTTTGGAAATCATTATCTCACGAAACTATTTTTACACCTCATTAAATTTCTTTAAAAATTAGCATTTCAGTGACAAAAATTTCATTTCCATACAATTTGTTTCTCTGATTTCAATATTTTTTCAAAATTAATTTTATACAGAATTCGTAACAATATTCTTTGTTGTTGAAGAACAAGAATAATACAAATATATATAGTTGCCAGAATACATTCACAGAATTCTGGACTAATGCTAAAAAAACATTTTAAAAGTAGACGATTAATAATTTATATCAGGACCAAATAATGAATGATTTATTTTCATTCTTTAAATTAATGGATAATTAACTAGTTAATTTAATTGTTTCAAAATATTCATTGAAACCTTTCTTACTTTTACTTTAGTAATTGTTAATGAAATTTGAAGTACCTATATAACAAATAATAATTTATGGAGAAAACAGCTGTTTCTAAAAATCGTGTGTTTCAATTGATATTTTCATTTTAATTAAAAACGTTTCAGATCAGATAAGGAATTTGTGTATTATATTTTTTATACAATAGTAGTTTTTACATTAAAAATATTAGACATGAAGGCATTTTAATCCGGAGCAAAGTCAAGTATATCAGCTTGTTTACCGTACAAAAACTGGAAGTGAATGCGGCTGATGGGAGCACATAACTTCTAAGTAATACTTGATGTCAAAAAACTTTCAATATAAAAGTAGTTAATTATGATAGGGTGATAATTCCCCTAATTGAAATTTTCTTTCTATCTTCAATGGTAACGGAGCTATGGGGAAAAGATAAATTGGTGGGAATTGAACATCGCTTTTCAGCTCATAACTTCTAAGCAATTGTAGCTGTCAAAAAACTTTTAATATAAAAGTTGTTCGTTATGATTATGTGATAATTCCGCTAATTGAAAGTTTCTATCTTCAATCGTAACAGAGTAATGGGGAAATGATAAATTGGGGGGGGGGTATTGAATATCGCTTTTCAGCTCATAACTTCTAAGCAATGTTAGCTGACAAAAACTTTTAATATAAAAGTTGTTCTGATAAGGTGATAATTCGCCTAATTGAATTTTTTCCCCTATCTTTAGTCGTAACAGAGCTAGGGGGAAATAATAAAATGGGTTAGCGGATTGAAAGTGTCATATTAGCTCAGAAATTCTAAAAAAATTGTATCTATCAAAAAAGTTTCAATACAAAAGTTGTTTATGGTAAAGAGTCAATAATTCGCCTATTTTGAGTTTTCATTCTATCTTCAATCATAAAGGAATCATAGGGAAATTAAATTTTCAGTCCCCAACCATTTCCACCCCCTTTTAGCTGGTTAACTCATCTACAAACTCGGTCGATATTTTCACCGAACTTACAATATATCCCTCGCCGGTTAAAATCTAATCAAAATTACTCTAGTTATCGTGTTCAGAAGATAACATGGGCAAAAGCATTATATATGTATATATATACGTCTCGACTAATAATAAGAAAACGCACATTTCGCCCTCTATTCTCGTAAGGATTAGAGCTGCAAGAATTAAAGCGGGTGGAGGAGACTGCAAATGACGAGAGCTTTCCAACAAAGGGAAAATGCATAGGTTAAAACGTACTTTAACTAAGGGGGAGAGGAGGGGAATGGCGGGAAAATCACTTTTCAGCTCATAACTTCTAAGCAATTGTAGCTATCGGAAAAATTTAAATGCAAAAATTGTTCGTTATGATAAGGAAATAATTCGCCTAATTGGAATTCTATTTTCCTTTCTATTTTCAATTGTAAAGGAATTATGGGAAAATGAAAATTTCCACCCCCACCATTTTTACCCCCTTTGAGCTGGATAGCCCATATAAGAACTCGACCTAGATTTTCAATATCCTTACAACATATCCCATGCTGGTTAAATTTAAATCAAAATTACTCCAGTTATCGTGTTCATAAGATAACATGGGAAAAATCGTTATTTATATACATATATATATATATATATTGTTGAAAACTCCATTTACTTGGATTGCCTATTTCATTATTTTTAATAACAACAGTGTTTTTTCACTTGTTGAAATATAATGTTTAAACTTGATTTTTGTTTATGGTATCTTTAGTAATTTCAATTTATTAGATTTTATTTAAAATTGATGTATTGTTCAAATAATGACTTTTTGATATAAGATTTTATTCTTGTTTACTTTATTTCTGTATGATTATATACTA